>UCOJ01000213.1:0-156420 GCA_900474305.1 Cecidostiba fungosa | reverse complement strand
TAATAATGTTAGTATTTTGAGGTACTGTTTACGAAATTTGTATGTATGCTTAATTATTATTTTTAGATGATTTTAGTAAAATAATCTTAGTAGCTGGCGACAGATCTGGTCACCCTGGATGACCGGTGCTGTCCCCACCACATGTTAGTATAAATATCTTGTGTGACATTAATTCGACATCCCCTTGATTATTCTCAAAGTTTTTGAAAAACTGGTGGAGGTGTAGCTTACCGAAAATGGTACCTATAACCCGAAACCTGTGTGTTTGAGAGACACAGTATACCTTCTATTTATCTCTCTTATGTCTATGTGATATTTTAGGTATTTTAGGTTAGGAGCAGGTTAGAATTAGCACACGTATATTGATTTGCGTATAACTCAATAAAATACATTTAACTTTAATTCTAGCTAAAGAAATTAATAGATATTATTAATAATTTAGCATTATAATAGTGCAAAATGTCTTGTTTAACAAAAAAAAACTTAATACGAACCCATCAGAACATTCACTGAGGCTGGTCGAATACGTAGATAGAAACTTCGAATTTCCATTTTCATTGGTGATTTTGGTCAAAAAGTGAATTCAGCCAATTAAAATGATAACATAATAAATATTATTTAAACTTATTCATTAGTTACTGGAATTACCAAAAAGAGTAATAATTAATAACTTTTTATTTATAGTTTGAAAGCTATTAGTTTGTCTATTTATTTAAATTCTAAACAAGCATTAGAGCCTCTATATACTGAAAATAAATGAACTTTGAAATTTCAAATTTAGCGCCCTTTGAAAGGCAACCAATCAGATGTCGTTTTTAGTTGGCATTTCTTTTCACGGATCACTTTTTTAAAGAAGGGATTCAACGCAAGCATAAATAATAACTCGAATAATCATCGAAGTTAACTCGGCCGCTCGCGCTCGTCGCAAATATCTTTTTTCACTTTCATTGTCTCTCGAATTTCGCCGGAGCACAATACAGTTTTTTTCGCAGTCTCGCGGCGGCGGCGGCGGCGTCGGCGCTATATATCTTTCTTTGTCCCTCTCGTTCTCTCCCTCTCACAGCCTTTGTCACATACTATCTCTTTCTTTGTATGCAAAGAAATACCAAGAAGGTTTTACGCGCGCGAGTCCGCCCCCTTTGCCGGCCAGGCTAATTCCATAGTGCGCGACAAGCAATTGTTTTCCCCTATTGGTATAGAGAGCGCGAAGCAGCTCTTCGATGCAAAGTAGAGAATCGCGGATGTGCAGCTGTATATATATATTATATATACACTTACGCGTGTGCAACTTCCACTGACGTCAAGCGCGACGCGAGTCTTTGACCTGCTTTTGACGTAATCTTTGCCTGCGCAGATGTAAGAAGAAGTTTGAAATTTAGTTTCGTTATAGTAATTCAGGAGAGCGTGTATATATACCAGATTCCTATGCTATCGAGTTTCGAGGGAAAAAAGGAGGAGAATAAGAAGAGAAGAAGAATTCAAGATTCAAAAACAAGTGTCGGTGAAACTATGTAAATTCGCGCGCGTTCTACATAAGTGCCCTAAAAGCAGAGCAAATAGATTTCCATCCTACGTAGCGCACTTTAAAACGGCATTAAACCTGATAAAACGATACGAATTTAATGACGAAAAGTACCCCAACATAGAGCAAAAAAGATGCCAGAACGGCTAATAGCAGAGGCGGAAAGCAGCAGCAGCTATCCGGTTTCGAAGCTCAAGAAAATGACTGCGCATTAGGTAATCTCTGGATGAAGCTCAGGGACAGCAGTACTAGTATCTCCCTCCGCGAGATCGTGTGAGCGAGCGAGAGAAAAGACTATACGAGACGGAAGAAAGGAAGCTCGTGCGTAGCAGCAGCAGCAGCAGCAGCCGGGCTACGAGAGAGAGAGTATTGATCCCACCCTCCGAGCAACCCCCAGCTGGCCTAAACCCGCCCGTCCTCTCCTTACCTCGCGCTCTCTCTTTCTCTCTCTTCACGGCGCTTGTTGTGTGCTGCATACCAATTTTCTTGATTTTTTCCCTCTTCTTCTCTTCCATCCCGTGTGCTGCTCGACTTCCTCTCTTTCTCTCTACGCACGCGGAGCGGAGTGTTTTCGATATATAAAAACAAAAGTAATGCGTTTATCTCTGGTAAATTGAAGGAGAGTGATAAATTTCGTTACATTCGTCGTCGTCGAAAATTAATTAAACTATATACCATAGTTCAATGCGGGAAAGGGAGATAGCCGCAGCGCCGCGTAGCGGCGATAAATTGCACTTTTTGCCGCGTTATTCACACCGTGTCGAGATAATAACTCATTACGCCGCTATCGCGCGGTGTGTATAACTCGCGCGAGATTTATCAAACGGAGAAATTTTTTAGTCTGAAATAACGCTGAAACTGCTGGAAAAGATAAACTCTCTCTCTCTCTCACTCTGTCTTGCTCGACAAAAAGACGAGTCTGCACGAAAAGCAAAGCTACTGGGCGAGAGAGTTTGAAGTCCGCCCGCGCGAGATAAAGCTGGTCTCGTCTGGAATCTTCTATTAGCAATTATAGTTGTAATTGTTTCCTGCAATATGCATGGAAATAGTGGAATTATTTAAACTCTCCTTTCTCTCTATCTCTTTCTCCTTTTCTCTCCTTTATTCTCCGAAGAGACTACTACTGTCTTCCATGTATACCTTTCTTCTTACCTATGTATATGTATGTACAGGGTAAAGCTTATACTCACTTACCCGTGCGCATCTTCTTTTCTATACCGAAGGAATCGAAGGAGCGCTTCTCTCTCTCTCTCTCTCTCTCTCTCTCTCTCTCTCTCTCTCTCTCTCTCTCTTCTATGGATTTCGCTTATACTCGTTGCGAATCGGAGCACGAAAGAAAACCTCGAATCCGAATCCCCGAGGCGGTGCGCCGGTAGTTAATGGCTAATGGACTGGAAACAATTTAACCAGAAGCAGAGACTCTCTCGCTCACTTTCGTGTAAGAGTTTTCCTATACATGTGTATGTAGGAGGAGAGTAGAGTCTCTCTCTTGGTGGTTATGGCTTGGACTCGAGCTTGATTCCGAAGTAGAGGCGACGATGCGTTAGCTTTAATGTTGCGCGACACTTATTCTCGCCCTTCCGAGGATATAAATGCTTGATTTTCGTCGATTTCTCCGACTGGATAGGGAATTGGATCCGTACTAAAACCACCGAGATTCGATTGGGAATCAGTTCGATTAATTACACAGCACGCAGAGCATACGTTTTTATTTCGTTTGTATATATACATAAGCGACCCTGGTTGGAAAATCACAAAATCAAGAAACCCCGACGACCGCACAAAGACAGAAACTCTCCGGTCCAGCAGATAACGAGCCGATGAAGAAGAAGAAGAAGAAGAAGAAGCAGAGGAAACAGAGAAAAGAAAGCAAGCATTTCGAGTATATCTCCCAACTGTATACACATACACCTACCGACCTGTGCGGATCGGATCTCTGCGTAGTGCGGTGGCCGGTGCATTATCATAACCGCATTCTCGATGCGCGCGCGCGTATATACAAGAGAGAAGGAGAGCGGACACCCCGATGCTGCTGCAGCTTTTCTTTCTCTTTTTCCACTCGTGCATCTCTCCTGCTTCGCTTGTCTTCGTTATCTATCTCTCGGCGCTAGAGTAGCTCGCCGTGTGGCTATCGATAAGTCGCGGTCTCTACCGGAGTTCTTGAATTGCTTTGTTGTATACACCCGGAAAAAAAGCATACGGAATCAGTCGTAGTAGCGTCAAGCCATATAAGTAGTAGCTGTAAAACAAAACAGTTTTGGACTGGCCTGCTGTCCTACCGCTTTGACTATCCGGTTCTCAATAGTCCCTGGTTAGCGACGATAGGTGGCGCATTGGCACTTTCTTGTTTCCCTCATTTTAATCTGTGCGCGGAATGTATATATATTAGGGGTGTGTTATCTATGTCAAAACTGCCGTGTTTGGCCAACTGCATGGGTCGCTCATACTATAACTGCCTGAGTCTTTAACAAACTACTAAATTTACTTGGAAATAATCTCGTAAATAATTGTCTTTGTTTTTTCAGTTAGAATGAGACAATGATCCTAGAGCACTTGCCTAACTAGAACTACGACTATACGCACGACTACATTTTCCCGGGTAGAAAGACTTTCCCCGAATAATAGGCCGAGATGTACGATTCGCATGTTGAATCATATACTGTTATTAAATATGGTGCGGTAACTATCGCTTTGATGATTTTTTTCTTCTTCTACAAAGGTAGTACAATATACAATTTTCTTTTGAAAGCTCAATAAATGTTAAAACCTCGGTATCAGCTAATAAGGCAAATGAGCAATATGCTTCTTCAAAGTATTGCGAGCTCTCGTTGCAAACAGAGCCATTACACACGGGAGATGCTTAAAAATGAATTCATGGCATTGATATGCAAACAGCCGTCTCTCGTATACCTACACACAATGCGACGTAATCTGAGAACGCACACGTCAAATGGTTAAAAGTGTTAATCAAGCCCCCCTATTACCATGAAATTCATCCCGCGCGTCTAAGGTGGAACTGATAATAGGCATTAAAATGACGAAATATAGAAGCTACAAAGAAAATAAAAGGAACAGACACAGAGATACACACGAAACTCTCGGCAAGGACGTCTTCTTTTTGATACCCCGCGTTCGCGCAAGAGGAAGAGAGAAAGACTCACGGCGTGCATCGCCCGCAGCCGATTATATTCATATATGTAGAATTATTTCGAGGAGACTTTGAATATAATGCTCGAGCCGTATACACAACATGAACGGGAGTAAAAATAGAGTCGATCGGTGTGCTCTACCGGAAAGATGGGTATAGCACACAGCGTAGTCCGGTTTCGGAGCGAAAACATTTCTTCTTACCTAATCTGTCCGCGAGCCTTCTGCATATCATTCTGGCGGTTTTTCGCGATTTCGCAACGGTGATACCAGAGACAGACTCTGTTTCGAGGAAATACGCGCTGCTGCTGTTGTTGTTTTCCACACCGATTGCTGATTCGCGCTTGAATACTTCATTCGCTGAATGTATATCTCAGATTCCGATGCGTTTGGAGAACTGTTACGCTCTATATTCGATTTGGAAATGCACTTACGATGAAACTCCATCTCTCGAGAGGCATAAAACTCAAAGTCACAAGTTCTGTTCGTCCATTGTTATATAGCTATTGCTATAAAACGTATTTTTTTTTCCAAGGAACTTGAGCCTTCTCTCCTCGAGCGATCCCAGAATTTGTTCGATCGTCGGAAGAGAGAGAAAGAGAGATGGAAGTGTTATAAGGAAAAGGAGAGATGACCGAGGCAGAGAGAAAGAGAGAGAGAGAGAAGAGTCCAACCGATCCGCGCTAGCTCCGCACGGTTTTAGGTCAGATCGTGCCGTGAAAGCTAATCGGGCACTTCTGGGGCTCGATTCTTCCTCACAGCAGCAGCAGCAGCGTCGAGAGATCTCCCGATCCGACGTGTCATCGATTTCTTTCTGTCAGCGCATTAAAGGAGAGATTATTTTTTAGGTCCTTAATTGTCAGGAATCAATTACCCCTCGGCGGTAGGCTCTTTAATGAAGAAGTTTTACTGCAGATCCGTGTGTTACGTGTATTATATATAGCTCATCGGTAAATTAGGTACATATATTTTTCGCAAGAGACAATACACGTCGGTTAAAAACGATCCATCACTCGCCGTCGATAACAGAATTGAAAATTCCGATTTCGGAATAAAATCAGCGTAGTCCGCCGGTGCTTATCACTCGACGAAATCTCGTAGTGGAAGAAAAGCCGGGATGCATTTCGCGCAGCACACATACGCATCGCTTACCGATCAGCAATTCCGATTCGCTCGAAGACAAAAATATTTTCCCCGCTTCTGCGTAACGCCTCTCTCTCTCTCATTCGTACACGTGCGTTAGTTATAAGCGCGTCAACATCATCCATCATTCAAGCCGGCTCGGTTTATCACTGAAATCGAACGCTAGTCGCCTAAGGTAACTGTGTCGCTGCTGCTACCGATCGATACCAGTCGATTTTTCAGAATTTTTTCACCTGGAACGCGTGGCGTCATCGTCCAATTATCGCCGAGCTCCGAGCGTGCACGGCCTCTACTATAGTAGAGTTCCTTCAGCTGGTCTCTCTCTCTCTCTCTCTCTCTCTCTCTCTCTCTCTCTCTCTCTCTCTCTCTCTCGGAGAGATGGATATACGAAGCAGTCCGGTTGGAAATGGTGAGCGTTATAATGTACGGCGGATACCGGTTCCCCTCTATATAACGACAGCAGCCACATCGATCTGGAGACACATCGCGATAATTCCAGAGCCGCGATGCCGATTGATAGATCACCCTGGTGGCCACTTTACGAGCGCGGTATCCGCGAATATTGTTTCTGAGGACGACGGAGCTGCTCTCGGCTCGCGGTCCCCGATATATGCTGGTGCGGTAAACATTTCACGTTGCGAGATTTTTATACGCTACTTCTCCGGCAAGAGATGAATGGAGCTGACCAAATATGCGTTCTGGACTGACGGGAATCTCTGCTTGCGGATTATGAGTCAGCTGAGGTTCGTAGAAAAATACGGTATACGATATAGGTGTGCGGATTCCTCATGGCGTTAGCTGTTCGTTATTCAATGTTGCGCTGCTGTTTCTTACCTAACCGCTGTGTGTGTGACAAATTTCGTACTGATGCTCTGGTTTATTAACTTCTTATAGGTATATGCGTGCGTGTGATGCGATGTGTGTACTTTATATACACAGGAAATAAGGCTACAACTTATCGCTCGTTTATAAAGCTTCGCTTTACGACACAGGCGCTCGGCATTTCGCGCATAAAATACCGAGAAATCTGTGTTAACACACACGCGACGAGGAATAAACTTTTCTCGTCTATATCGTTTTACGACGCAGTTCTGCTGCTCTCTCGAGTCCTTGCTCGCGCTGTGTGTGCACATATTTTCAATAAGCGAAAAGAGTTGTTTGTCGACTCGTGTGCGAATGTCTGCGTATTATGTGCTTATGTGTGTTAATACACCAGCAGTTTCTTTTTCAATATCAAGAAAAATATTTATAAGATCAGATCGTAAATCGATCGTTGTCGGCTCGCGAAAGGTCGAGGCGACTCTGTCCATGATTAATGTCGCGTTACGAAAGTGGTAATTATACGACAGAGACTGGATATCTCGTGTGCGTTCGTACGTATACCACCGTGTTATTTTTTTTCATCTCCGGATTCGTCGGATAAATGATATATATGCCAGCTTGTTTCTAAGTTGTTACGTGCACGAAATTGCGCGTGCGCGAGCATCAGGCATCTGCATATAATGCGATAATTTCGCGCGTGCCGCGCTGCATTTTGATGATGATGATGACGCTCGGTTGGAGTTTGAGAATCGTGATTATAAATTTAATTTCGGTCTTCGCCCTTCCTCTCTTATATATCCTCCCACTTTTTCTTTTCGATTAATCACAGAAGAGTTAAAAAGCCTCGCGGTTATACAAAAATTATCAAAGGTTACAAGCTGCAGCACACACGGCGTCGCTGTGATGAAAAAGTGGTGTATATATACAATGTCCCTTAGGGCTATTTATTATCAGAAGCCGGGCGCGCGTCTATACATCATGAGAGAGCGTGTTTCTAGATTACCGGTTTCTGCCGATCTCGCTTACGCAACGAACAGCAGCCGTAAGCCACATATCGATATACCTACAAGAAGAAGGAAGGATTAAAAAAGAAGCCGACTGCCGTAAATCTGTCAGCGCCGAAGACACCACCCGCTGTTCCCAATCTTATACTGCAGCCATAGGGAAAAATCGTCGCGTGTGCTCTGTTAGCCGGAAGCCGCGAAAATTCTGGGTTGAAGCTATAGAAGCCAGTCTCTTTTTGCGTCTGAAAGACAGAAGAGAGTTACACACACACAGTGGTTTATGCTTTACTTTCTTTAGTGGCGAGAAAGCTCGCGCTCCTGCGAATATATGGACGAGAGTAGAGAGGAGTGTAAAAGCACTAAAATCTGATGCATCGCAGTAAAAGTGAATATAGCTGCAAGCGCTAGTAAAACTTGCTTTTGGCGAGAGAGAGAGAGAGAGAGAGAGAGAGAGAGAGAGAGAGAGAGAGAGAGAGAGAGAGCTAGAAGACACTGTATACAGGGACACGATGATATTCGAGTTTCTGCGCGCTTTTATGTAAACGCGTCAGCCGTAAACCTACAAACTCAATAAGAAATCATCGATTGGCCGTTAGAATTTTTTCTTTTGTCGCATCGAAGAATATAATAAGTTATTTTACAGAAAAGCTCACACGATAACGAATAATTGGCTCCCTACGAGGAGAATTAATTTGCATATCTCCAGCAAGCGGCCGACATTTCAGAATTAGGCACACACGCACATGCACATACGTCTATCTGGCTCCAATCAATAATATTCTTTTCGATCGCAGGCAGATTGGCCGCCGACGGATTTACGAGTCTCGCTTTTATCTTCCTGCATTCTCAACCTACGTAACCCGATCCTTTGAAAAAAATTTCTCGACGCAAAAAACAAGCTTCTTACCACAGAATTTTCCGCGCAGCCGCATTTCCCTCTCGAGAGGTAGTCTCGTAAAACTCAAACTCCATTTCGCGCGTAATTCGTTTTCTCTAAATTTTAATCAGCAGCACCTATATATTATTAGGGCCTCAATGCATAGCTAAGGGAAAACTGCGTATGTGCGACTGAAATATTTAACGCGCATCGAAGACACACACACAGTTGGAATAACCCGACACATAGGGTATACTGGTGTAGTAGTCGTCTCCATAACAGATGTATTAGTGACACGTCGTTACGTCTCGGAAGAAGAAGAAGCTCGTATGTGTGAGTGTGTAAGAGCTGCCTGGCGAAAAGAAAAACGGGGTTGACACTGGCGAAGGGTGAGCTGCTCCGTATATAGGTATATATACAGCAAAGGGACGTAAAAGCGAGGAAAGGATAACTCGGAGTGACGAGACATCGTAAAGTCCCATTCGCGCGTCGATAAAAACAAGCGGGATGGAATGTTCAGTGGCTATGTGTGTAGGTACGTGTGTATACATAAAGGAAATACAAGAGATTCGGGATCCGTATGTGTGTATGTGTATATACATATATAGACACTCAGAGGTGCGGCTAGAGAGTATTATAAATATAGTCTCTAACCGATCGTTTCGAGAGAGTTTCTCGCGCGACGCTAAATTTGCAATACGATTTCATTGTATAAAGCAAAAGGAACGTGACTTCTCTCTGAAGTGTCGTTGCTGCGCGCGCGTGCGGGATGCTGCAGATAAGGGAACGCGTGTTTTTTTCCTCGCCTTACGTAACGTCAAGCGAGCATAGTTTGAACAGACTGTGCTAATATTCCGCAATGTTGCGTCGATCACTTCAAGTCAATGTTGTAGAAAAATCGCGTATATATATACTTTCGTACATAATCGCATTGAGGTTTAATGATACGAAACTCTAGTAAATTAGTATATACGATCCTCTGTGGAATTTCCAAATTGAAAAGCTTATCAAAGATAATCGTGTCATCGATCAAAAATGTATACCTTGTTAAAACTGGTTTATATCTTTGCGCAACGACTCTAGCGAGATCTTCACATATACCTATATATAACCCATTGATAAATCCCACACGTGCATCAAGGCACGACCTATATCAAGATTTCACACAATGACTTTGAAAATACGATCGTCAGTCGTTTTTCGCACACCATATCTCTCATTGAAACGCCAAAAGTATCGAAGCTCATTGCAGTATACTGTATAGCGCGGCCATCCTCGAGAGTAAGTTTGCAGAAAGCCCGTGAGTAATTGTAGAATCTGCGGCAACTTGTCTCGGCGCAACGTCCCTGACGGGCGTCGCGTCGCCGCTGTTTCGATCTCTCCGCACAGCAGCAGCAGCAGCAGCAGCAGCAGGAGTAGCAACAGCAGTAGCTATATATATACGTATATATACACACACGAAGCTCGTCGTCCCCCTGCGGTTGTTCCTCGCAGCAGCAGCAGCAGCAGCATCTCTCCGATCTCCTCTTCCTCTACTCCTTCGTGCGCAGCAGCTACTCGCGGCAATTCTGGTACTGTCAGCCGGCGCGAGCGACAATGCTCGATGCAAGATAAGCGAGGGCTGCTGCAGAGAGCGCGAATCGTGTCTCTTCTCTCTTTCTCTCTCTCTATATATATACACTCTTGGCTCGCGCGCGAGTAGCCTCCTTTATCTGTGCCTTTTTTCAGGTGTTTCGAGAATGAGAGAGAGAGAGAGAGGACTTTTTGCCGGCGTATTATGTGTGTATCTCTCCACGCGCCGTTTTGTTTCGTCCCTTTGTTTCAGGCGCGCGCGCGGGTCTTCTTTTGAGGTTTTTGCTGCTGCTGCTGCTGGGCCGGTACGTATATATACTTATAAATTAAGCGAGATTCAAAGGCGTTTTTCTACCGCCGATTTTGCCAGCGATTTCGAAAAGGTCCGCGTGTGTAAATATGGAGCAAGCGAAAGTCGAGAATCTATTGTTGTTAATATAAAATCCTCGCTATAATCTCGTGATTAACCTTATCTTTCAATTACCGAGATTAAAGTAAATGTGTATAATCGATAAAAAAAAACTAGTCGTGCCGCCCATATAACAGCTTTCACGCTCTCTCTCTCTGGTCTCTATAATATGACGGGATTTTTTTCTCACAGCGATCGTCATCTCTCACGAGAGAAGAGTATAGATAGTGTATAGATCGAATTATCGAAAAAGCGAGCGGCGGCACTACTTTTTTTCATCGCGTTTGTACTTTCTCCCGTGGTTTCGTGAGGTATGGTCTATTAAAAAAGAGCTAGCTCGAAAGGAGGCCCTCTCGGTTGTCACCAAACTAGTTTCGCCTCCTCTGCATAGCACCGAAAGGTATATATGTATAGTCCCCCACACTGGTTTTTGGGTGAGGCAGCCGATCAGCCCACTTTATATATACATATATATATACACACGATCGGATCGACGGTCATAGCCCCTGCGGCGTGCATCCGACCTCGAATTTCTACATCTCAGTCGCTTTTCTCGAAGAAAAAAAATCGGACGATCTTTGAGACGTCGACGAGTGGCGGGGAAAGCGAGTGTGTATAGCGGTACTTTATTTTTTAATTATGTGCAGGAGAACTACCTGCCTCTATATTACTCTGCTTTATTGCTTCCGCGAGAGACACGGGATTTAGAAAACTACGCGGTGATTTGGTCGTATTTTATATACACCGCGGGAGAGGTTTCTTTTTCGGGGATTATTGATATAATGAGATATTGGGAGAATATGCAGTCAACAGTTTTTTTGGTGAGATCGTATTTCATATATATGAAATATCACGTATCGCCGACGATTTATAGACACCAGTATACCGCTCTAATTTGTAGGTACGTTGGTTTTGGTCTAAATTACTTCATTATCCTCCTAAAATATTCAACCTGATTAGAAACTCGATGACACAAAAGTACCTTAATAATAACGGCAATTCTTATATATTTCATCGAATATCGATGCGATCCAATTACCTACACACACCTATGTCCAATAATTATCGCACGTAATGAACTATCCGATGATGGTTATAACCATCAGGAAAGCGCTGGAATTTACGCTTCGACATAATTAACGAACGACTAGCGCCGGTTCATTACGTTGACGCTCGTTTTTTTTTCTCTACGACGAGTTTCAATTCCACTCTATCCGTCGCGATGTTCCGCAGCTTTTTGCCACGTCTTTTTGTCACCGGCATTTCTTAATCACTTTTTGTCAATCATAAATTCTGCGACGGGTCTGAATTAATGGATATAACTCGCGCGCGCTTGGTGAGAACTAGAAGAAATCTCTCGTGCTAAAGAAATTGAATTGATTAACGCGTGTGTTTGTTTCTACGGGTACAATTACGTAAGTCTGAAAACCGCGAGTAATGGAATCCGTATAATTAAGCGATAAACTTTTTGCATTATCGAGGTATACTTATATATTTTAAATACCAGCTATACCTATACAATAAATGATCGATCACCTTATAATTACGTTGAGATATCTGTCTGTAACATAAGTATACTCGCGCTGCTGCGCGAATTTGTCACAGAAAATACGACGTTCAAACTAAAAAAAAAGAAAGAGAAAATTTACAACGAACCAATAGAGCTAACGAAGAGCTACTCTCTCGCACCCCCGGGGATTTATTACCCCCCGACAAAAAGGTTAACTGAAAATCCCGGGCCCGAAATTATAAAGCGATACACAAGAGCTGCTGCTGCCGGCGATCCGCAGGAGTTTCTTACCGGCGTCAATTAATTCCTCTCCTAAGAAAGAAGCGACTTTCGCGCGCGCGCGCGAGCATCTTCCGCGACGGCGAGATTTTAATGTCCCTTTTACGAGCCTTTAAAATACCGTGAGCCGCACCGGCTACCGGACAGCGAGAGAAGCCTCTTAATTATTTTACGAGAATTCCAACGACACAATGCTGTGCAGTCGAGAGAGAGAGAGAGAGAAGCAAGAACGAGCGGTAACATCCTGTCCGCGGCATGTTGTATATGTATAATATAGGTATATATACGTATATAGAGGGACTAATTTATACTCGCTGAGATTATGGATTATATAACTCTTTTTGCGATTGACTCGCAGGTGTCCACCCCCATATGGGCGAGTCCAATACGCGAAAAACTATATACGTCCCCTTCCGTTAATGCTTTTTCGCTGCAGCGAGATGCTATTTTATAATGCCGGTAAGTTTTATTGGCGGATAATTATATACTTATACACCGCGTAAATAATATGTCGGCTCTTTTAAAAACTCGTGTGTGCGTAAAAATCTCTAGTCCGAAACTCAAAAGTACGATTAATCTTTTCTCTCTTATACTCTTTCGAGCGATTACGCTTTTAATTATTTCCTCTTTTTGCGTCCGACACAGAACTCGATGAAAACTGTCATTAATTATCTTCCTCGTGACATTCGATTTAGAAAAAAAAAAAAACGCACTCGAACAAAGACACAAATCCACGCGAAATATCGATCCCGATGTAATCAGCGCTGACAATTCACCTGTTGAGAGCGAGCCGGCGAGAAAAAAAAATAACGCCGACGAGAGATCTGCATTGTAAATCATAGTCTATACGCCGGCGATAAAGATCGCGAATAAAGTGCGCGCGCGCTTCGGCGCGTCGCTTATTAAGGATTCGATATCGCGCGAAAGAGCTTGCGTAATTGTCTTGCGGAAAGCCTACGCACGTGCGCGACTATTCCGAGAGTTCATCTATCTGGACGCATGTATATTATAGACGAGAGTGTGTTAAAGTGTGAATTTTATATATTTTACGGCGAATTCGGGTTACGTAATGATGTGGTATACGTGTCGCCGATGAAAAAGGCAAAAAAAAGAACCGGACAATAGGGTTTCGCTCGCATACTAATATTTTCGCGCGCGATAAGTGCTTTATGAAACTTGGCACGCCGAGTTTTCGTGGGTTTTTTGTTGTTTTTTTTCGCCGCGATTACGGAAAATTTACGGCGTCTATTGATAGATCCTTTGTTTGCTCAAGTCCCGAGTGATTGATTGTGTGCTTTTTACGCTCGGATAATCTCTCACTGCGCAAATGTGTAACTGTTAAAACGTGATTTGTGGCACTACACGAGAGGAGAGATTCTCAATCGCTCGCGCTACTGCGTTGTTTCTGCTACGGCCTGCGAAAACAATTAAGTATCTAAATGTACATAGTATACCTACGTATTATATGCTGGATTATTGAAAACGACGACAAAATCAGTGCACAGTTCAATAGCCCATCCTCTCACGCACAGAAGCTATAATAATAATAATACTGGTTTGAAAAATCTATCGACGTGATCTCGTTTTCTCGTCTTAGCGCGCGCGCGACACATAGAAACGCGCGCGCGCGTCCAGAGAGTGAAAAAAGGAGCTGTAGAGAGAAAGGAAGAAGACGAAGAAGCTTCAGAAGAGCCAAGTCAGTCAGACAGACAATCTCGGCTCGTTTATCAGAGGCGCATTGTAAGGGCCATCTTTCTCTCTCTCTCCCGCGACACCCCTTTTGTTGCTAACGTCTCGACTGCTCAATCCTTTCTTTCGCTCTTTTCATTTTTCTCTCTCTCTCTCTCTCTACACCTACACTCCTGAAAAGTCTGTATACGTCTTCTTCTTCTTGCGCATATTGTGCGTTTGAAAAAAAATTCTTGTACCTATATATATTCCTACAACTATCTACCGAGCGTATCGGTATACACAGTGTGGTTATGTAGATCGAGCAACAATAATAAAATGAATTTTCGGCGGCGGGCAATCCCACGTATACCGGAAGTTCATCCTCCTCTCTGCCCGGTTTTTTTTCTCCTCGCGTTATTTCGGTCGAGAGAGGGATGAGCGGAGGTGGATAGAGAGAGCGATGCCGATGCAATACGCCCACCGAGCGCGAGACCGACGAGATACGATCTTTCGTAATAGCCGACGCGCCTGTGTCACAATTTCCTTGGGCTTTTAAAACGCTCTATACGCATACGTGTGTGTGTGTGTGTATACGCTGCACACTTTTGGTCGTGTGTCGTCCTCGATCGTATGTGTGCGTGTGTCCAGAGATCGGCGAGAGGCTGATGGGGTAATCCGAAGCGTGCGTGTAATATAGCCGAATTTTGAAATTGTTGTATGGAGTTTTGGTGGACGCGCGGCAGCTTTGTTTCTCGTGTGAGGTGATGTATGAGTTCTCGGACGTTGGATTAGTCAACTTTCCGAATTTGAATTTCACAGAGATGTAAACGAACTTGCGGAGATATACGCATTTTATACATTTTAGGATGTAGTATAGTGTGAAAGATTATTATATAATCTATTCTTTAAAAAAAGTGAAGCAGTAGCTTGGAAGATCGATACTCATAAAATGTACCTCGTGTATTATTTTACTAAAAATGGCGATTCGCAATTCGACACGCAAATAAGCATTCAATTAGTCGATTCGTCAAGCACAAAAACACACACACACACGTGGTAACCGATATCTCCCAAACGCAAGTAACCATGACAGCGCAGCTCCGAGTCTGTGCCATATAAAAAAGAAAAAGAAAAATGGATCCGATCCCCGCGCAAACTCAAACTCGCCGCGCGCGTGCGGTATATATACGTATATTGCGTAAAAACGAGCGCAAGCTATACTATGTCACAACGTTGCTGCTAGTATATGTATATAGTTGAGTTACACATCCGAGCGCGAAGAAACGAGAAGGACTGGTTTGAAAGGTTCGACTCGCGCGCGCGACGACGACGACGACGGATTAGAGGCCACCGTCCGTTAGATCGACGCTGAATACATTATATTGCGAGCGTTATTATTGATTTAATTTATGCCTGCACCTTGCACGCGCGCACTGTCACGTATAATAGCTGCCCGGCGTGAATCGTTATTTCGCGCGCGTCGCTGACACGTGCCGCCGTCGCTCGCGATCGATTTATATTATTGCGAGCGTTTGAGATAGCGGTGATTGAAAAAAATTCGGCCTAAGTGCTATTATATACGTTATATATATGAAAGGAAAAAAATGACAAGTCTAATTGAGCTTGAATAAACATAAAAGGCTTTTTTGCATAATTGTAAATCGTTGGCTACTACTGCGATCGATCAATCAGATGTTTTTATAACTATGCGAGCGAAACTATTTCTATGTGTATACATGAGAAAAATTGACTAAACACAAGTTATAAGGGTAGCATTTATATTATGTTCCGCCGACTTATTGCAGCGCGTATAACTTACAAACCGCAAAAGCCTACCGCGGCGGCGGTGGCGGCCGACTATACAGACCGCAATAATTTCATCGTAGGCGGTATACACATCCCCGGTGTAAAGCGAAGCAGCATCGAGAGAGATCTGCGCGCGGGGCGACGAAACGTTCAAACTAGGAGGAACAGCCGATTGCTTTTAAGGGAGAACACACGCGGCGCGCACACGACCGGATACTCCTCCTCTCGCTGTACTCGCTCTCCTCTTTTTGCGATCGTCGATTCCCTCCTCTCTCTCTCTCTCTTTCTCGTTATCGCCCTTTCCTTTCCTCTCTGCCCCGGCTTTCTTTTTTTTTCCGGATAGCCGCATATACCTTTTGCTTCTCGAGCTTTTTCTCGGCTTTCGAGCAGTCTTGTGTAACGGACCTCTTCTTTGTTTTTCCCTATCGATGCAGTACACAGCGGCGGCTCTCGGCGTTTTATTAAATAAAAAGGGAGCGGGGGAAAATAAAATAATTAGACTCTCGCGAATTAATGCGTAGAAGGGCGGGAAGACCGCGCTTAATCGAGTGTAATTTCGAGTTACTAACTGCGGAGAATATTAAGCGGAAGAAAAGAAAATCAGTTATAGTATCGTCGTGTAGTGCGCGTGTAAGTGAAACAAAATATTATTTTACATCGTTACACGAGAACCCGGAAAAATAACCTGGTTTTACACGACCTTCCATAACCAATATCAACAAATAAATACGAGAAAAACAGGCTCTCGAAGATCGTTCCACGATAAAATCGAGCAAAACGTTCACCAGAAAAAAAGATCGTCTCTCCCTTGTAAACACAACTGTACTTCTCTCTCCCAAAAAAAAACTGTCATTCTCCCAACCATAAATCCGATGCTATCGTCATCGCGCCTCCACTTCCCAGAAGCTTCCAAAATTTCGGTTTATCTCCCTTCGGTGTGCTGCACCTTCCAGAGTATAGGGCACGTCGTGTCCTCGCAGGTATATTATAGTACCTGTCGTGAGCGCAAGTGCGAGAGCGGGCACATCTGGTCAACACGTGGCGACGCAGCAGTATAACAGCCCACCCCCGTAAAGAGAGAAAGGTGCGACGACGACGGTCATCTCTCAGGTGCGCTCGTCGTTCCAACATGTGTTTGGTATTAGCGCGGCCTCGGCTGGTCTATGGTGTATTATAAATGTGCGCTGCGCAGCGCGAAACGTGGGAATCGTTAAAGGAAGAGGAGAGAGAGCGCGCGACGGTTCTCTCGGCATCTGGAGGTTTAATTGTTTTATTGACAGCGTACGGCGGCAGGTTTTTCGCACCTATATAGTATGCTGCTGCTGCTGTTGATCTTGGGTGTGGGCTGTTTTCGGCGTGTCGGCAGGACGGATTTCGGGAGAGAGAGTTTGGAGGTAAAGGTAAATATAAGTGCGCTCTGTTGGTTTATAGAGGTGTGTGCGAGTTATGGTTTGCGCTGCGGATGAGAGGAGACGGTGTAAAAAAATGTTGACGGATTTGTAGTTTTAGTACTACTAGCTGGCTGTACACTCCTGCAGTTTATTCAGTGAAATTTCACGATATTTGAGTTGGTTAATTACGAACTGCAATAAACAATTTAGGGATGCAAATAAACTTAGATATTTAATATATACTTGAAACAAAGATTCATATCTGCATGACGCATCCCTTGCAATATTTTGTTAGACATTATATCTACAGACATTAATAATAAAAATAAAAAATTTCTTTATATACACTTTGATTTCCTGCTATAGTCAACGCAACAACATAATATTTATGCAAATTCTAGTTCCAATTCTATAATTACTTTCACACGCTCCCGCTGCAACCCTTCATCTTCAGAACCGTCAGTCTCCTTGGGAACAAGTTGCCTCTTCGAAAATCGCATTAGAACGATCAGCACGTTCATTTCCGATCGCGCCACCCACCACCAGCAGAATAAACATCGAAAAACAATGCGCTTCTAACGAGACTACGTCTCCGCACCTCCTATAAGCGTAAATTTTCTCTCTCTTGTCAAACAGACGACGCCGCTATATACAGCGTCTATATACCTTATAGAGGCAGGGTAAGTCCTTCTACCACCCGCTGACTCGTGTCAATACGACCACCAGCCGTAGCAGCAGGTCACACTTAAACTACCTGCATTAAAGTGCAGCAGACGTCTGTTTGATGTGCTGCAGCAGCGCACGCATTTTCTCAAGTGTATAGGCTCTGAGGATTTTCGAAAGTGCAGAGAGAGAGAGAGAGAGAGCGCAGGGATGAGGGTATATCGTAAAATTTCGCAAGCTTCGGTGTTTGCGCAGGAACGATTTTCAACGCGAGCGACGGCGTTTGCCGAGTAGTGCGCGCGCGCGCTCGAGTGCGAAATGATGATTCTGCAAAAACTGTCGAGTATTTTTCGACGGTGTGCGAAAATTTTCCTATTATTATTATTATTTCTAGTCAGCGAATGTATTAGTAGCTAAATTTGAATTTACATTATAAGAGTATAAAACAACCCCAGCTTTTCTCCTTGAAAACTCGAAGCGAGACTACGCTAATCGCGGTATTATCCAGCTTCGTCCTTTCTTTCCAGCATCGCGAGGAAATATCCGAAAAGGAGCCAGCGTGCGGCTAATGCGCTTGTCCTACGAGTTTCAACTTTGATTGCGCAGATTCACCGCTAAGACACAGCAAGTTCGGCGTGCTCGACCCCCTGGCTTTTATTAGTTTTAAACGCGCGTTAAATAAAGCGAGGCTAAGCAGTAGCAGCCAGTCTCGAAGATTGACTCGCGACGCTCCGTGGCTTAATTGTACCCACGAGCCACGTGCGCAGGATGAGGAGAAGGAGAGAGTTGGATTGGCTTTTTGATATAGGCTACTGTATTATAAGATCGCTCCCCTCGTACATACTTTTCGAGTGAGCTCTCGCGAGTCTTTATTATTCGATTTGATGCGATTGTTTTTTTATTGTTTATTTTTGAGTACTATATTAGATGTAGAAAATTTTATTTAAAGATTTCAGTTATATACAACGTAAAGATCAAAGTCGTATGCTTTCCCGGCGTCGTTCGAAGGGTGCAATTTGTCGCGGAAAAGTTATGTCGGCTGCGGGCGATTAAAAAAAATAAAAGCGATCCGCACTGATGAGAAGACGAAGAAGAAGAAGAAGAGCCTTACAGTCCCTCTCATTCTCCTCCCGTTCGTAGGTAAATGAGGGGTAAGGTTGTTCTTACTAGGAAGAAAAAGATCGAGTCCGACTCTGTCGCTTCGACTTCTTCTTTAATTAGACCGTTTCTTTCTCGGTAGCGACTCGTCTCTCTTTCTCTCTCTCATCCTCTCTCCAGGGAGAGATGCTAGTAGCATCGCGCCAGACAGAGAAAGAGAGAGAGAATCACGAGCCGTAACAGATCCAGTCTTTTTCTCGACTGCGCAGCGTCTGTCTCTCTCTCGTCTCTCGATCAACTGCCGGATCACACTTTTAATTCATTTTTTAACTAACTCGAGCGCCGCCGCGGCGAACGCCAGCCAATCAGAAAATTGAGAGGCGAGAGCTTAATTTCCAAGAAAGCGGCGCGCAAGCGTTCGAGCGATCGGAATAAAAGTTGGACGGAGAGTTACTTGCAGGTATATAGTGTCGGCGGTATGTAAAGGAATGTTGCATGGGGTGATTTTTTTTTCTTTAATGGACCTACGGATTGTTCATCTCTACGGCAAATTACTATAAATTATACCTACACGATCGGCAAATTAAATTACTCTTACCCACCAGGGAAGAAAAAAATTCGCTCGCTCAGCCATCTCCTCTCGTAGAATTAGAGCCAAGACTATATACCCGAGCTCGCATACACACAATCCTCGAGCCCGGATATGAACGTCAATTGCGCGCGTCGAAAAAAGCCACCCCCGACGAGAAAACTCGCCCAGGTCCCAATTGGTCGAAACGATCCGGAGCATACGCTCCTCTCTCTCTCTCTCTACCTCGTCGCCGTCGTTATTGCTTATCACACTCCGGAGTAGCTCCTCTCTCTCTCACTCGCGTGCGCCCCACGGAATTGCCGGCAGCTCACGTACTGGCGAATGAGTGGCTATAAACGTAAAGCGTGTTCTTTTAAGTGGGGCGCCTTTAAAAAGATCGCCTCCCCCGCGCGGCGCAGGGGATTCGAGAGAAGCGCGAGACGCTGAGGACGACGACGTAGGCGCGAGAGAGAGAGAGAGCGATAAATGCGAGGACGGCGAATCGTGAGGCGGAATGAGATCTGCAGGTGAGAATAATCAATGCTCATATTTATAGACAACTGTGAAGATAATAAATCGATATTGTTGATAATTCATTGTCGGTATACAACGATTTGCGTATTAGTCTTTCATTAAAACGGCGACGCTGACACTAGAGAACTCTATAATAAAAAGTCCATAATGTCAATTTCACAATTAAGAATTAATGATACTTTCATAAACTGTAGACTCAGGCAGTTATAGCATGAGCTGCCCAAGAAGACAGTTTTGGCACAGTGGCACACTTCTATATATACATTCTGCGTGCATATTCAGATGAGGGAAACAATAAAGTGCGTATGCGCCACCTATCGCCGCTAGCCAGAGACTATCGAGAGCCGGATAGTCGAAGCGGTAGGGTAAAGGCCAGTCCAAAACTGTTTTCATTTATACACGACTACTATAATGTCCCGGTGCGCTACTGGATTTCTTACGCTCGCTTATACCGCTAGCGTCAGGCGCATCTTTTTATCTACAAGAGTAAAATTCATTTAATAAAAACGATCACCTAAATTTCCCGATCCAATTTGATTACCCCCGAAATAAGTGCCGGCACTCGAGTCCCGATCATCTACCTCTCCAGTTACAGTACCTCGGCTTTGACTCGCGCGAAATTTAGGGAGAATAAAGTGCGAGCGATAAAGAATCAGAGCGAGACAAAAAAGCAGCAGCATCGGAATACTCTAACACACAGCCCAAGGCAGCTCCAAACTCAAGGGATAGAGCTCGATCCTGTGTACAGGGGGGTGTGTATAGGCTTCTACTTCGCTCTCTCTCTCGTAATATTCTTGAACCCCCAAGAGAAGGCTTACTGCAATAACCTCCGAGCGAGCTCGCGTATAATAGCCCCCGAAAAAAAGAGGCGCGCACGCACATATACGCACACTTATCTCTCTCTCTGGTTGCGATAAATCTTCCGCGCCTTTAAAATACAACAGCGGAGAGAAAGCGCATAAACCGCGCGAAGCGCCACATAAGAGGAGAGGACGTATACGTACATATATATAAGCGCGGTTAGATGGAATCTGCCCCCGAAAAAAAGAAGCGAGTTAGCGCCACGGCTTATATTCCTTGCGGTGCTGCTGCTGGCCGCGAGCTTTTATTAGGAGTTATATACACTTTTAGCCCGGGTTATTTATACATGTGTGTGTGTGTGCGCGTCTCTGCTGGGAAAAATTTTATTTCCCCGAGAATCCGCCCTTTAATTTGCCGCACGAGCCGTGGCGGTCGTCGTGTATATCTTCTTTCTCGCGAGAATATATAAGGGATGGATAAAGAGAGACAATTGTGTACCAGATATGATGATAAGAGATTATGGTGCGGGATTATATCATAGTTGAAATATACGAATATAAAAAGTTTAATTTCATTGCTCTTAAAAATCAATTACCCCCAAATAGTACAATCGCTCTCGAACTATAAATACACTCGTCGACATTCCTCACTCGGCATTCGAATAGTACTTTTACGCCCTCGCGAAATTAGCAGAGCCGATCGTTCGCTCTCGAGGGTGGTAGAGAGAAAAAAAAATTGCCGGCAATAAAAATAAATTACATGCATCGTAACGTTCCGTTTCGGAAGAAGCTTCTAGGATCGCTTCTGATTAAAATTGGGGTGAGCCGCGCGCGCCGCGTGTGTACACCGCAATGATCGGCTTCTATACTACTGTGCCTACGGGCTTCTTCTTCGTCTCTCCTTTCTTCCGCGTTAAATATAATCCCATCTGCGCGCGCGAGTCGATTTTATAAGCTTTTTTTCTCTCTTCTGTACACTTTCTCTATTCGCCGTGCCCTCGAGCCAAAGTCAAGGATATTATATATATTAGAGTATAGTCGATCGTATTAAGTCGATACTACGCACAGGGATTTTTTTTTCTTCGAGTATATTTTATAAGTGATCGATTGTGTGAGGTGTGCGGCACTTTCGTGTTGAGATATATTTGTGTGATTGTACGAGAGGCTAATTAGGAATGGTAATGGGTACCTGCTTTTGCGCATGTGATTACGAAGGATTTATTGCCTATTAATCGCGAACTGTGTCACTGTGTATAATTTCAATTCGATCGCGCGAGATCTCTCGGAACGTTTTAACGTTTATGAGGGAGTAAAAATCGTTGTAAAACTATGCGGCGCATTATATTTGTATATATATATGAGAATCAGGAAAGAGTTTTTGTTGTTGAGATTAGAAGATTACAGAGCAATCAGCGTTAGATAAATGTTACACAATTACGATGTTCGAGAAAACGAGAGGAGGAAAAACTCTCGAGAGATTTATTACACACATCGAAGTGAAACAAAGCCAACACATATAATTGCCGTTGTAACTGTACTCGTCGCGAACAGATTATATTCTCCAGAACTACGTATATATATTATACTCAGATTTTAATGTGTCGCAACGGAGCAGAAAGTAGTTTTCCAATCCAGAAATCAAGTATACAGCTCGTCCTTGATAGCAGAGAATTTTCAAAACAAAAAATCTCGCTTTTCTCAATCTCACCTCGCACGAGGTCGCCTGCCCTAACGCAGTAGCGGATTACGCACACCTCCGTCAGCCGCGCATATACATATACATACTTCGCAACACGTGCATATTCGCGCGTGGGCGTGCGATAAAAGCGTCTCTTTCCTCTCTCTCTCTCTCTCTCTCCCGTTTATTCAAGACATCGTCGCAAGGACAGCTGGTACAGAATATTCTTCTATAGAGAGATGCGTCGTCGTAGCTCATTACTCGCCATTACCCGCGATAAATCGTCGCAGCGGTAATTACCTCGAGATCGGAATTATTAATGCTCGCAAAGAATCGGTACATATATATACGATATAATCGCGTTAATTGACACTGTATCGACGCGCGCACTTACGCCTCCTCTGTGTCTCCTTTTTGCGGTTCAACTACATAATCCGTTTTCCTCGTCTCGCGAGCTTCGAAGATCACGGACAAGTAGTATATAGTTAAGAAGGATTACTCAGACACGGAATGCGTATATTATTATATATGTGTGCGTGTGTGTGTGTGTGCTAGAGCAGAGAGGATGCTTACGTAATATTAGCGCGTTGCACTATCATCGTGGAATTTCATCACGTGGCACGAGAGCTTGCAGTTATATTATGAGAGTCAAGGCGCACGAGTTTTAAGCTACTCTTCTGCGGTAGATGCATATATACAATAGTAGATGCAGACAGTTTTTGTGTATATTATAGTGACGCGTCGTTTTTTCGCGCGGGATTAAGAGTCTTGGCATTTCTTGGCCGCGATGATACTTTCATCGAGCTCGAGAGTCGTGTCTAATTCTCCGGCGATGCGTGTATGTGTGTGTGGTTTTTCAAGCCGAGGAGTCGTCGTTACGCGGTGTATAATAAATCTTGTAACGCTGCGTTCGAGGGAAAAAACAAAGCATTCCGTGCTGCAGGCTGTCGACGATCGAGAGAGAGACGTGATGCTTGTGTCTGTGTATATACCTATAATATGACGTTCTCTTTTTAAACTTTTATTTATTTTTTTTTTCATTTGATATCTTAACAACTTTGTTTACAAGATGCTTGCGCGACGACTTTATAATAAATCAGATTTTTTTTCAAAATGTTGTCCATTGCGCAATACGCATGGGTTATAGATTAAGCGGTGGTGTCAGAAAGATTTAGTATAAACTGAAAAAATCTTCCTCGTACACATTGTATATCGTTCAGATTAATTCCCGGCTATGAAAAAGAAAATCCAGCGATTAAGAAGCATTTATAGCTCACGGAGCAGCCGCGCATAATGTATGTAAATAACAATCGCAATTACATTTTTCATTCATACCTACTATATAATAGAGTTGCACGAACGACAAATTACTTCCCCAACGTGAGTCACGAATGCGATTCAAACGCCGAAAAATCCGCAACGATGATGACTCTCTTAACACCGGTGATCCTCAAAGGATTCGCTCCGAGTATAGGTATATATATCTCGTTCTCAAAGTGCCGCTGATATCGAGGGACGCGGACAGAAGCGTGTGCCCTATAACGCAGTAATAAGCCAACTAAAGGAAAAGGAACGAGCTAATGGTATTGGTAGGTTGAGTTGCCAATAAAAAGAGCTTTAATTGATGACAGTGTTTATCCTTTTATGCTAATGTCGTCCGGCACGGATAAACATTACTTTGATGTATGTATAAAAGCGCGCCGTGAGCCTTTTACGATTAGAATACGATTGAATTTTAAATGGGCCGACGCCACCGCCGCATCAACACGTCGGGAGAGAGCGTTAAATGATTAACTCATATATGCAAGATGGAATATATACCCTTTGCTCTATGCGCGAAATGGGTTTTGTTGAATTTTGAAATACCATTAAGTTCTCGTAGTACCTTTTATACTTTAACGATTTTTGCAATGTTGCTAGTATATTAACCACACCCAACACGACACGCGCGCAAGATGACTAACGGTCCATATTCGTCGTCTGCAAAGCGTTGTCATTCTGCGTCGTTCAATCCACCTCTATTCATTACAAAAGCTAAAATTATGCGGCTCTAAACTATAATACCTCTTCCTATATAGTAATCTATACCCTCTCTCGTAAATATGACGTCGTATATAATTTCCCGGAGGTTCACCCACGATCAAAAAAAAAAAGAAAAATCCTTCCTCTCTCTCATGGCGCCTCGACGAAGCGCGCATCAGCCTTGAGCTATCGGCTAAATAACAAGCGGGCAATAAAGTTTTCAGGCGAAAAACGATAGCGTCGCCTGCGTATATATATCTCGTGTACGTCGAATTACGGGAGGTCGACGACGTGTATTATATACGGACACTCTC
This sequence comes from Cecidostiba fungosa, assembly GCA_900474305.1. Taxonomy (NCBI): domain Eukaryota; kingdom Metazoa; phylum Arthropoda; class Insecta; order Hymenoptera; family Pteromalidae; genus Cecidostiba; species Cecidostiba fungosa. The sequence continues at coordinate 131,587 of UCOJ01000213.1, read as the reverse complement.
TTTCTCTCCTCCGCGCGCGCATTTTATATCGCACCGAAAATTTTTCCTTTCGCTTGTGTATGTATATACCTATACGTATATACGCGCAATGCCTTGAGACAAGAGAGCTGCGTGGGTGTATTTATATACGCGCGGCTATATTGTATAGAGACAATCTCGATCGACGGCGACGCCGGCTAATCGATCTTTTGTTCGATGTCGCACGTGTGATTCATGAATATGTATCTTTGGCGAGTCAGGAGGTCTCTCTCGTGGTAATTTATGAATTTCCTAAATCGCTGTTACGTAAAATTACTTTGTATATAGGTATGTATACGCGTATATATACATATAGGTTTTATCGCGCGAGCGAGGGATTTTACGGCTTTTTTTCTGCCGAATTTTTCTAGGATGAGGAATTCACGAGCGAGTGTGGGCTATAGCTATCTGGCAGGGAGTATAATGAAACGAGCGCTAAGTATATAATGCGCGCGTAGGTATATGAGGCTTATAAGTGAATCATCGAGCGCCGCTGCACGAGATACACATTACACGCTAATGGAGTTATCGGTATATTACGTTGCGTAAGGTTTTCGAATACAACGAAGCTCGTAAAACAAAGAAAAAAAGTATACAAGGGTGCAATATAAGAGACGAGCATCAGCGCGTGATCACCGCTAATCAGCGGCACTTTTCCGCCTAATTGACACGTATTCGCCGGCTAATGAAAAATTATGTGGAAAACAAGCAAATCAATCACCTGCAGCCAATAAAAACTCGTTCTATCCCCCCCTCCTCCTCCTCCTCCTTCATCTCGCGCCGCAAATATAAAAGTTCAATATCAACCTGTCGCACGTGATCTTATACGTATTATATAGAAAGTTCCAAGGCGCCGCCGAAAGAGCGGTCAGCGGTCTGACATTGGCTGGAAAAAATGACGATAATGACTCGCGCGGCTTCGAAGCTTATCTAGCCGCGTCGCGAAAACGGCTTATTAATGGCGCGCCCGAGACATAAACACTTTACGTAAGGATATTATCGGCCGATAAATCGGGGCCTACACATGCAAGCGCGCAACGTCGTCGTCGTCGTCGTCTGCCCCCCTCGTATATGCGCATGCGTGCGTGCTGCACTTATCCCCGCGGTGTATCGCGCCTATCGTTCATCATTTGCTTCGAAGCTTGCTTGTTGCAGGAGGAGGTATAGGTACACCTATAAGCTATGTGTGTAAGTGCGATCTCGGCGCATCTTTCGTTATATTATTGGGGGAGGAGCTATTAATAGCTGCGGATCGAAAGTGCATCCTGTAGTGGAGATCATATGTTAAATCAATCAGTTCCTTTGAATTTTCATGCATTTACTCGTATACGCGCGATTATAATAAATTTTCTAATAATTTCGCTGACGTAGAATATAAAAAATATATATTCGTGCTCTCCACCAATGTCGCTAACTAGTTTGTCGAGCAACACCGGCTGTCGTTTTTCTCGCATATATTCTCGATCGTAAAATCAGGCTCGTGTATGCACGACGACTCGTGCGAGTTTACCCAGTTTTCCACCTTGGCTATATTAGATCAGTCAACGGCATCTTCGAGAGTGATTTTTTTTCCTGCTCTTCTTTTACTTTGTTTGCGATGAGCGAGTCACGAGTTAATGAGGCTTTAAGAGGCTACGACGTTGGCTTTTTGCCGCGTTGATGAATAAAATCCTGACGCAGATGTGCTCGAGTTTTTACGCGAGCGATTTAGCTGCTTTTTGCGACTGCAGGAATAAAAAAGAGGCCGCGGAGAGCGTCATTTGATGAAACGAGCGCAAGATGGCTTTGATAGGCTCGCGTTAAATTGCTTCATTATGATTTGCGGTTGTTGCTCATATCGCTGGTAATTACTTAGCTGCTTATTTCGATGTCGCGGTAAACTGCACCGAGTTTTCGCAATTGATTAGTTGAAGAGAAAAAAAGGAATCAATACGTCCATTTAATCCAACCAGCAATTCCAGCCTCCAAACGAGCAGTATAACCATCACTCCAAACACTATAGAGCAGCTAGTTTCGGACACGCAGTAGGTATAGACCGGTCCGCAATCACGTCTCTCCCGTATACGGGGGCCAGCTTTTCAGAATCGCAAGCTCTCCATCGCGTTGGGATGCGCGGCGCACAGCCTGATTAGCATCGCGCGCGCTTGCAGCGCATTCGCACCGCTTGCGAAGGCCAATGGCATCAGTAGTCGTCGACGTCGTTCCTCCGTATTATATATATAGTACGACACAGGCCAGTAGTCGACGAGAGAGAAAGCGAGAGGGAGAGAAGAAGGGATGAGAGGGTGTGCGGCGGCGACGACGACGCCGCGACATAAATATGTATGTATCATCCGCTCGCTCTCGGCTCCGACCTGCCCCACTACCCCACTGGGTCAGACTCATGCTTCATCACAATGAGCACCTTACACCTCTGCTGCGCTATAGTCTTCCTTTTTGGGCTACTTGGAGTGCATGGTTATTCCTGCCCTTCCGAGTGTAAGTTATCTGTTATTAGTGATGCGGAAGTTTTTCATCTGATATGCAGATCGGAGAGGAAGGATGTACCGGATGTAGTGTTCAGAAAGATGCACTCACAATACCGATCCGCGCGTGTGTCATCAGATTATCACGATATCCCAGTCGTTAGTTGGAAAAACCGCCCGGTTGAATCGAAAAAACCAGAGCCGCTTCAAAGCTAGCCCATCCTGGCAATGAAACGGATAGACGAAAGCGAGACACAGAGAGAGAGAGAGAGAGCAGCGAAAGCTCTAGTGAATCCGCTGCCGGCGGCGTACGTATACGGGCCTCATGAATACATGCAAGCCGCGAACTCGAAGCTCTCGGACGACCCTGGCGCGAAACTGGCTCCTCCAGGGGAGGCTCCACCACCAGCTGACTTCGATCAGTGTGACGTTGCACGCAGTGGCTACGTCACGAGCTTACTCCATGACGTCGCGCCAGTAGAGAGAGAGAGAGAGCGAGAGAGAAGCTCGTGAGCTGAATAGAGGGAGGAAGAGCAGAACGAACGGGGGTAGCTCTTACATATTTATGCCGCGTTCCGTGCGCGCAACACCCATTCTACCGAGTGAGAGAGGCATATACATATAGTCTCTGTTGTGTTGGCCTTGCCACTGTTCCGAGAGTATTATGGCGTATATATATAGTCGCGCGCATATACGCGCGTCGAGAGGTGAGACGATGCTTATCGCAAGCGAGAGCCTTTATATATGTGTGCGCAGGAGAGCTTTGTGGGAGACAATGCGAAAGTGCACTGGACACACGCTTGTTATCGCGCAGCTTATTGGCTTATACTGCTTGCTTCGAGGGGGGTTAGATTTTTCTCTTTCTTATATTTCTTGCTCACTGAACTTGAAATACCTATTATATATAACACAGGTTTGTTTTTCATTTACAGGTTCAACACAGAGCACCTCCGTTGGTCACCGCGAGGATAGGGGCGACATCACGTATTAAAGGAGAATGACGGAGGAAGACGACGACGCGTGTAGTCACGGCTCGCGCAGGATGCGCGTGTCTTTCCTTGGGATGTTATGTGTATATGGATATACTACGTATAATGTACCTGTGTATATGTGAGAGGCTGTTCAGGGAAAGACACGTCCGTCCATATGGAAGTTCGTGCCCGGCGATCGGCCACTTCCGCTCCGTCGCGATTATTACCTCGCGCCTCTTTTTCTTTTCCTCTGCTATACTCCCTCTCGTCTTCTTCTTCTTCTTCTTCTGTAACTCTTTTACGGAGTGACTCTCTGTCTGACGACTGCTTTTGTCTGGCTATTGTTCGGACTGTGACGCTAGACTGTACTAACTGCAGATGGGATAACTGATGGCTTTTGCTTTGAATTTGTGGCTGACTAATAACGGAGTTTGTTTACTTAACTTACTGTACGGTCGTAATGGTCAAAGTGTAAATTTTTATGAAATATATTATAGAAAAAAAGAGCATATGACACGATTGAGCCGGGTTCCGTAACCTCGCGCGACTACGTTGCAGTTCTGCAATTCAAAATTATGGAAATACCGAAGTAGTGATACGAACGCGCGCGCGACACATTTTCAATTCAGTCTTAAAACATTTATGACATGCAGTCGCGCGCTGTCTGTATACGGACTAAAATTGGTTTTTCATATACACGTAGTTCGTCGCTCTCGTTTCCGACACTTTGGCAGGACGAAAAATTCCCGGACGTTCTTTGAAAAAATATTCCCGCGCGTCGAGCCTGTGGCAGTATCACAGAAAGAGAGAGAGAGAGAGAGCGATGAGAAATTTCTCCGCTCGGTCTGTTATCGAATGATTCCGGAGAAGTTCCCTCTACAGCAGTAGCAGTAGCAGCTCTGACTCTGCGATATATATCGAATCCCTGTGTACGCGCGCGGCGCGCAGGGGGGAAGTTCGTTCGGCGCAAGCACGGCGGCGGCTCTCGCGCGCAAGCCCCCGTGCCTTATAAGGTCTCGAGATCTACGGGATAGACCGAGAGGGGAAGGCGTGCAGAACCGAGTAAAGCGCTCGGCTGCAATTTTTCTCGCCACATACGTGACGGGAATCCGAATGAAAAACGGAAAAAAGCAGTGTGGGGAAGGAAGCAAGAGCACTGGGGAGAGAGAGAGGCGGACGTGCGCGAGAGAGAGAGAGAAGGGAAGGGAGTCGAAGCAGCGCGAATTTAAGTTCGAAAGCGCAAGCGGGTGTATAGAGAGAGAGTGAGCGAGACGAGAAGGAAACAAGATGAGCCAAAGGGGAATAGCTCTCGCGTATATATATACCGATGTATATTTGCAGTAGCGGCCGACGGTATAGTGAGATCTGGAGGATAGTACTCGATCAGCGAAATCCGGACGAGAGCAGGCTTGATTTTTCTTCTTTTTTTTGGACGGAAATTCATTTGGCGATATTCAGCTAGTTTTCAATATATCCCGTTACGACCACAGCATGAATACAAATTTCCGGCTAATATCACATTACACCGACTTATCAATGCATTACGATAATTCAAGCAATCTATCTCTCCAGACACACATCTCTACACACACATGTACACCGCAAAGAAGGCGCTATCGTGGAAAAAGAGCTTTGCACCCATATACACACAGGAGTATGGGAAAGCCGGAGTAAATCAGACGCTATCGGCATTCACATTAGATCACTAAGTCTGATTCGCATTGACGCGAATCGAGCCTCTGGGGCGGAAAATATGATTGCCTACGCCGTTGTCTAGGGCCGCAGGGGGTGAGAGCAAGCCTCTGCCGGGATTAATGCCACCCTCGGGGATCCACGTGCGCGCACGCCTACCTTTAACCCCTGTCTGTGTGTGTTGCTGTTTCTTTTTTTTCTTGCTGGGGGTTATAGCAGAGAGTGGGATCCAAGAATTATTTTCAACTACCTGGAGATTCGCCGAGCTTAATTGCCCGGCAGTGGGCGAAGTCGCGCTAAGGGGCGAAGATTCATTGCGTTTTTAGTATTATAACCGCACGCTGCTATTATAAGGTCAGTGTTAATTTATTTTTTGAGGATGTGTCACGTCTACGTGTGTGTGAGTATAGGGAAAGTTGGATGTGGGACTCTGGGGATGGAAGCGAAAATAAAGTTCTTTTTAACCGAGTTCGAGTACGCAGGGGCATATAGGGAAAACTTCGGGAGTCATTAATCATTTGTCCACGCGGTTATTATGTATAAAAATAAATTTCGACCTCTGCGAATTTATCGAGGTCGAAATCAATTTATCGCCTACGTATATTTTGCATCTAATTTTTGCTACACACAGACTCATATAGATAAAAAGAGAATCGTCGCACGCGAGCAAATCGTTTCGACACACTGATAAGTCCATCTCTTATCAATCCAGCAAACTACCCAATTTCCATACAAGACTGTGTATATACACGGCATGAAATCCGCAAGGGAAGCAGCATCATCTTTCTCGCTCGCGTTGTTTTATAGCGTCACGTGCGAACCGGCGGCGCGACCAACCCATATATCAGTCGCGTCTATATATACAGGGGGAGAGAGAGACGTCGATATCCCCCGATCAATCATTAATAAGGCCTGAAACCCCAACACACACACATAAAGAAAAATCTTCCGGTCAGTGCTAGAAAAATGTATCGCGCGCCGTCGGATTGATGGAATTTTATATTTCTTTGCGTGATTCCCGGCCCTTTCGCCCCGGCGCCTAACTACCCTCCCGATCTTTACCCAGCACTTGGCCGAGAGAGAGTCGTCAGCCGCGTGTGCACGATATAAGGCGTTTTGGGGGCTCGTATATCTTCTTTGTTATGAGCGTATTTAAACCGAGTGAGAAACGAGCTTGGATTCGGGAAATATGTTGAGAGAAAAAAAGGGTTTATGTTTTTGCAGAGGTGAAGATAACGAACGTTTGATGTATTATATACTCGATCAAGCTTTTGATTGAGATAACGCAGATGATAGTAACAATTTAAGACCCGTTCAAAAATAAAAGCCAGCAAAATCGACAGCATCAAGCTACCCCCTCCCCCCTAAACACAACCCACCGCAGTAGAAGTAAAACCCTTTGCAATTTTTGCCGACAACACAGCCAAAAAGAACATCAGCCAGAAGCAAAGGCAGCAGCAGCAGCAACCCCCTCGTTTTCCAGCAAAGTCCCGCAGGGACTCTCTACGTGTGCGCGCAAAGTCTCTCTCTCTGCTTCGTCGAAACGAGCGGATATCGCTGCGGTTTAAAACGTCGTTCCCTTTTCGGCGACGCGGCTATTGCTCGAGAGGACCCTCGATGTCGGCCAGAAAGCGGGGATTTCGCGAGGATCAGCAGAATCCTTAGGTCCTATGCGCACGTGTATACGCCTATATATACGAAAAACGGGTGATTGAACCGACTCCGTGTCTGTGTGTGTATAAGGGACAGAGGAATTTTGAGAAATGCGGGGGACGTCTGCTGTGTGTTTCTTCTTTTCCTATACTATACTGTAAGGTATTTACGTATTTTATCGCGGGGATGAATATATATTTTTTTTCCCTCATATCCGCGTGTGATACGCCGAATCACGGTCTATATGTGGTCTTCTAGCTTATATCCGAAGGGATTTCTCTTTCTTTTTTTTTTTGAAAGCCGTGTTCGTATATTATGCGTTTTACTTTAATGGGTTTATTTTGGGCTTACCGTGGAAATTGCTATTGACTTAGATCCTCCAAATATGTGGAATATATAAAAATACCATGCAATTCAAACGAGAAACGCACAGGCATTTAAATCACTTGGTTATAAACGACGTGTGTGTGTGTGTGTGACTCAGAACGATCTCTGAAAAAGTTTACACCAACGCAGCTCGATTTCCGCAAAATCTCTCATTTCGATCGCAGAGACACAATCGCATAGACAATGTCGGAATACAAAGCGTGTGTCGCGCTTATAAGAAGAAGAAGAAGAAGAAGAGACAGTCGACAAAGTTCCGGGAAGAACTCTCGGGAGAAACCCAAATACGAAATGGTATTCCGTTCGCGAGTCGGTGCGTGCAAGCGCATCGAAGGTCGCGGATGAGAACTTACATATATATGTATATATAATAGGTATACGCGCGCGATCGTGAAAGATAATATACAGCGGGACTGTAAACTTCCGTAAAGGAAGACAAACGCCCGGCTGTTGGCTGCATCATTGATGCGAGAGCGAGAGCGAGAGAGAAGGTAGTTCTGGACGCGGTTAAGGTCCTGCTTTATCTGCTCATAACTTGGTATAGTGTAGCTGGGGTATAGAGAGAGAGAGAGGAGTAGCAGCGGCAATAAGGCTGATTGACAGGGGGGAGATGAAGAACGCGCGGCACGCGGCCGAGGCGTTATATAGCGCCGTTTGTCCTAATCTAATTTGCGAAATGGGGGATAGAGACTAAGATATCTCTCTTATGCTATGTTTTGTAGTATAATTATTTTTGGAGATTTCAAAATTTTCCTACTTACCTATACTCCTTTTACTCCACATTCGGGATCTCCTCTCTCTCTCTCTCTCTCTCCGGTGAAATCTGCAACACAATAATAACGAGAGCTGATGAAAGAAATAGCTTGTTAAAAGTCGTTTTAACCCAATTATGCCCATAGCTTATAGAGCTCAACTCTCGCGCCCCACACGGTATTAAATCCGATCAATCGAGATGAGAATCTCTCCTCCTTTTGCCTCAGCAGCAGCAACAGCAGCAGAAGCTTCTCTCTCTCGAAGATCGCGGGGCCCTATAAGGCCCAGACGCGCCGGTTATAAGGCCCTTGGGCAGTAACAATGCCCGCGCGCTCCCTCTCGCAATGTCTCGTAAATATAAATGATGCCGCGACGCGGTTATGGCCGAGCTACCGTACGAAAGCTGTACGTGAGAGTACCTTATACCTCTTCTCTATATATATCGCCGCTGCGTGGCCGGTGCGTGGTCGAGACTCAAAAAAAAGGAGGCAGCGAAAAATAAAAGCTGAGAGAGAGAGAGAGGATACGTATAGCCCGAGGCGGCGAGTCTGGGATGAAGACTATACGGACGCGTATATTTTCACACTCTCTCTTTCTTGCCGCTGCTGCAGCTGGAGCGAGTAAGTATAAGAGCTGTGCATATTCCTCCGCCGATCGGGAACAATGCATCGCGAGAGCCTTCGGGGGCCTTTGTATAAGTGTATGTATTATAGTGGCGATTGATTCGATTATTTAGCCTAAGAGGTGTATTATACTCTCTCGCTGGAATATTCCTCCTGCGCGCGGGAATGTGAAAAATGTCGTGTAGTGTTGTAAAGTCGCGAACAAATGTATATATGCGCTTGGATAGGTGTAAACAATTTTATGGTGGAGAGTTTTATATCTCTTTGCGGATTTACGATTCGAATTATACGCCAAACGTTTTGATTGATTAGATATATATTTGATTTTAAATAAAGTTATGTCGATCGTAAATTAGTCGCAGCTTTTTGCCTTTTCATCTTGGACTTTGTGAAATACAGTCGTATTTATATCGTTATCATTCATTCGACTTTGTATTCGCGCGGCTCCCATGACATAATCCAACGCCGAATGAAAATTACAGACTCGTACAGACGTATGCAGCTGTGATAAATGCCATACGGAATCGCAGCCTCCTTCATTAAATAAACCGCGTGTATTAATCGAAGATACCGGCGTCTCCTCCAGCAATTACAGTTCAATGAAATCGTCTCACGAAATAAAGCCATTTGACTCTGTCGTGTCCGAATAATTCGCACGCAAAAATAACGCAATCTACACATCACCTCTTATATACGTGTATTATAATGTTAATCACCGGCGCGTGACTCAGTGCAGCGACAATATATATATCTATCGGCTCAATGACTGCATAAATCTGTTATTCGCTGCATTATAGTGTCTAACGGCGAATCGTCGTGTGGCAACGCAAGCATAATCGTAGGCGCCGCTTGTAAGTCGAACATTTCCAGGTACCAGACAGAGATTATCAGCAGCAGCAGCAGCCGGATGAGCAATCGCCGAGAAATTAAATGCTCGCTTCACTGCGGTGTGTACTTGGATCGATTCTTTGACCGTAGTGCTGCTGCTGCTGCTGCTGTTGAGAGACTTTCTCTCCGTCTGTGTATATAAGTATATAGTATACTTCGATGACTGCTGTCGCGCGCCACTGCTGCATTGTCTTTGGTATTACCTTGTTAGTCTCTACTCGGGAATATATTATTCAGCGCTGCTGTTGCTGCTGTGATAGTCTCTCGAATGGCTTAATTGATATTGTATTCGTTTGTCTTATCTCGCCGTGTATGTCACGAATTTGGCGGGTGTATAATCGATTGGATCGGAGTTTTCGAAAAATAAGCTCGCGAGAGAGCTTATTTTTAGGCCTTTGATGAAGATCGATAACGCCAGCGGAGTCGTTTAATTAGGCAGCTATAGCCGGCATTAAGACTTAATTATCCCCGGCGTGTATATAATGATTTTAAATTCGTAATGGATCTCGCATGAGTGCGCTGCTCACGTGAAGTCGATTTTAATGAGACGTAGTTACGGAATACGTAATCGATCCGCGCGCCAGACAATAAGGATATTGCGATATGTAATAACAAATATCCTCGAATTTTATAAACCAGATGAGGTTTGAAATAGAACGAGCTGGCGCATCGCATTCGTGTACGTCAATAAAGCGAGAAACGAAAGCAGAACAATCCGTCTGATGCTGCTGTCATCAGATGAAAGAATAACAATATCTGTCGATCGAATGAAATAATTTGGTCACACACATACGCGTCGTTCCAGGAAAGAATTCCTCAGCTTATCATCAATCTGCGCGCATATTGAGCTCAATCACTTGTGTCTGCACATATCCTCTCTCTCTCTCTTTCTCTCAAGCGATTACTGCACTGCAATTTACAATATTTCTCGAGGCGTTGCTGCACAGACGCACAGAAGCAACAAAACAACATGAGAGAGAAAGAGCGATTACTCTCTGGTCGGTCCTCTAATTTAAAAATTTGAGAAGCGCGCGGTCGGGGCGATTTTCACGCATCTCGTCGAATTACACCGCTCTCTCTCTCTCGCTTCTTTTTCTTCGCGCTGCATTTGTTAATAAACGCTCGCTCGCTCGAGTAGGTGTATAGAGTACGAAGGGCGAGGTGAGAGAGGATGAAGGGAAAAGAGGGCGGGACAGTCCATTAGGTGGTATCGGGACCATCGCACGGTAGCACCACGCTCTCTGCATCTCAATGGCTTTGCGCGAGCGAGACCGACTGATAGGTTTGGGCCCCTCTCTCTCTCTCGTGCGAATCCCTTCGGGATCAATAGCAGCAGCAGCAGCAGCAAAGTGCTTACCGGCTCTTCTCTCTCTCTCTCGCTATCTTCGTCTGGCGGCGAACAACACCGGTAGCCCCCGCGGCGTTGTCTTCCGATTCGCCGCCGACGACGATATACATTGCTACCTTGATCTTGCACGCGAGGTAGCTGAAAACCAGACGGAGAAGCATGTGTGTGTGTGTGTATGTGTGTGAGGAGGGGGAGGAGGTCTGGGGGCGAGTCGCACACACCGGTTGGCTGCTCTTTCGCGTGCATTCCTGCCGCCGCCGCGCCGAAGTTGCTGCAGCCGAGTTATATACGATACAAGATCCGAGCATTCGGAGAATAATTTTTAACGCGCTCTTCTTTTCGGCTTTTGTTCTTTGCCTGGATTGTTCTTTTTTTCTTTATTTTTCTCGAGGAGATGTCGAGTGTGTTTTGTAATTATTATTTGCAGATTTAAGAAACAAGATGAAAAATGTATAGTTCGATATTCTGTTCTCGTGCTGCAGCCTATATCTTTGAAAAAGGCTGGAATACAAGCGAGAGCGAATCCAATAAGATACGAAAGCTATATCACACAGGGAAGCAATTCCCTCGCGCTAACTCGATTAACCCCACAATTACACGCAATAACGCGCGCGCAACAATCCTCGCCCGAAAAAAAAGCCCCGCAAAACTCGACGAAAAATAAAAAACACAGCAATCGTCGTCCTCCGGCCTCCACGAAATTCAATGAATTTCACTAACAGGACACAGTTCCGCCCATTAAAAAAGTCCTTTTTTTCAATGACTGCAGCGCGCGATTGCGCCACGCGCGCAGGATTTTTATCGCGCAAAAAACGAGAAGAGGATCGCGCGCGACTCTCTCTCTCGCACACATCTCAATCTAAAAAATCCATTAGCCCCTCTCTTTCTTCTTCCTCTCTCTCTTCGCGCAAAGCAGAAGCAGTGGTGACCATTATAGCGCGCGCGCTTTTACAAACGTCTGTGACGACGAGCGGCTAATGGCCGCGGCTTAAGCGGATTCCGCTGAGAATTGAATTATTAAAGGGAATTGCATTTGTTTCGCTGCTGGATACCTATATATGACGCTGTGTATACTCCAGTTGTATATATATGCGCGGATCCTCTCTGTCTCTCTGTGTGTATATGTTTGCGCGCCGCTACTAATGAGCTACTCTCGATCATCTCGTGTCTGTGTCTGTATGCATATAGATATATATGCATGTATATACAGAGACCGACGGCCCACTGATTCCGCGAAGGAGGACGCGGCGCGTTGCGTGATGCCGAGCGCTGATTATTGAATTTAAGTACGCGCGTAAACTGTCCGTCGGCCATAAATCTCAAGCGCGAGCGACGACTGTCGTTTTTCTTTTGATTTTCGACGGCGTTCACGTTATATATATTTTGAGAGTAAAAAAAAACAAAGAATCGGAAACATGTGCTTCCATTTGAATGAAAGGTGATGATATTCCGAGTCGTTGACTCTCGCGAATGCGAAACTATGTTTATTCCCGACACGAGCTGTTTAAAATTTTTAATCGTCCCGCGCGCGCGTTTGCTTAATTGATTTAAAGCGAGAAGCTCTCGCTGAGGTATTCAATTATGTTTATAATGAACTTGTAGCCACAATTAGTCGTACATTAGCTTAAGTTGAGGGAGAGAGAGAGAAAAAAAACGATGAATTATGCGCGCACGACGATTTAATATATGGTAAAGTGTGGAATTTCGTGTCTGCACTTTTTTTCGCATTCTCTCAGTAGCGTTGATGTGCTTGTATGTAATTTATACAGTCCATCAGATGTCTGGTTCAATGATATACTTAATATTGCGAAAGTCTCAGACGATTAAATTCGAGAAATCCGAAAAATTATGAATATTATACACACACACCACGCCTTCGGTTCACCTCGATTTCCAAAATCTTATCACGATCTGCAGCCTACCTCTGTGAATAAATTCAGACAGACACATCGGAGAATCCTCGGCAATCAATACTCTCTCTCTAGTCGACGAATAAAAATAAATCCTCACCGAAAATCGATCCGCAGCACCTCGAAATTTCATCGCGTGCGCGCGAACGAGTATAAGCCGTGTGTGTGTCGGTAGTCGTTCGTCGCCGGCTATTTAACTGTACCGTGACCTCCTCTAGGTAAGCGCGTCGAGTCGAAATTCTTCGCCGAGGTCTCTCCTCGCGATCTTCGGCCTTGATCGCTCACCGGGCTTAGGAAGATTCCACGCGCTCAATGTTTCGGGCCAGCTCGATAAAAGCTATGTATATACACGTTTTTCCATGGAAAACACACGCACGAGTTTTTTTATTTCCTCGTGAATCACATCATCGCGAGATAATCCCGGCTTATCACTTCTCGAGGTATTTTTTTTTTTAACAAGGGATCGTCAACACTGCGCAAAACGCTAATGACACCGGTGAAAAACTAGTTGGATTTCCATTAACGCCGTTTTTTTTCCTCAACGCAAGACGATCCCCAATCGGAGTTACGCAAAGCGATTATAAAACTCGACTCGCGCCCATCAAAGCGAAATCAAGTCTGTATATATATACACGAAGAATTTTCGAGGATATAATGGAAGTAAATCAGCAGGTCGTTAAGTCGCGGCACCTGCAATTTTATCGAATTCCGTGACCCATCAAACTGGCCGCGCTCGCATCGGCAATTTATTATCCCATCATAACCCGATCTCGATCAAGAGAGCCAAGTGCGTATACACACACACACACAGACACGACAAAAGCAGTAAAGCTGCGTTGCGCCGAAGGCCGCGCTTCGATCGCTCTCTCGCGAGTATAGGTGAGGTAAGCCCCCCCCCCCCCCGAACGCGCCGCCGACTAGATTTTCCTGTCAATAAATCAACGCAAGCGAGCGCGAGCGACTGGTATAGAGACTCCACTGCTGCTGCTGCTGGCCTCGGCATTTCTGCTGCCGCTCCCTGCTTCCTTATTCATGCGCGCGCGACAGCTCGCCCCGACTGAAAAAACATCGTCCTCCATTACCGTCCATCTTGCGGCCGTCGTCGCGCGATCCTTCTCCTCCACCTCCTCCTCCCCCTTTTGAGGAGATCGGGATATTCTCTCTTTGCAGAGCTTCCGATTCGTGGGCCTTTTTTTTTCTTCATTTTCTTCAAGCTGCTGCAGTTTTTGCGCGCTGCGCGCAACGAGGCTTTGTGTTCTCTTTTATTGATGCGCGAGTATCGGAGAGGAGGCTTTCTAATGGCGTCGTAAGTTTGAGGGAAGCTTTTTGTTCGCGGCATCAGTAGCGAGTGAAAAAATCGGCGGCGATTTATGGGTTCGTTTGTGGTGGAAAAAAAATCGGTTCGAGACGATATAACGATCGACGAAGAGTCGAGAGATCGTTATTGAAGTTTGCTGCGTGTGGTTTGTATATTATACTTAGTTTCGTGAAACGTGGATTTTATGCGGATGGTTTATTGCTATTTGCATGCGTAATGACGAAATACTTTGTAAATTAAAAGCTCGTTTTCTTCGATCATCGTGATATGCGCGATATCATTAGTTGCAACAAAGAATCTCGCGCCGGAAAATTTGAAATTAAAAACAATTTATCACTTGGGTGCGATCGTTTTAAAAGCTCATTATTCACGCGCGTGTTCGCAAAAAAAAAACGTTGCAAGTTCAATATTAGCGTTCCGCTAGAAAAAAGCAAGATCGATCTATGAAAAAAAAACTTAATCGAACTCTAAGCAGATTCAATGTACCGCAACACATTCACGTTTTAACGCCGATTTCAGTCGGTCAACTTATAATACACAATCTCATTCGGTTTTTACATCCCCGATCGATTTCGTCTGCCGCGTTAAACCCGCGCGACAAAAAACCGGCACTCGAGAGTAAACCGAGACATTCCCTCTCGGTGTGTCTATAACGACACACTTCAAGCTCGGAGCTCAGCATCGATGAGCGAATTAAATCTCGCCGACGTCTTGGTTTTACGATAGATCATACGCGTATACACATACAACGTTTCAATCGCGCATCTAAATTACGTCGATCGCGTGTGCCGACGATCTTCTTCTTCTTCTTCTTCTTCTTACACACCCTTTTCTGCGCATAAGACTCTCTAGATTAAATTACGAATGATAAATGCAAGCGCGCTATATATAATGCCCGCAAGAACGCGTTAACCGGACACCATCAGTCTGTGTGTGTGTGTGTGTGTGTGTACGGATGTACGATAAAGCGAAACGACGGCGGCCGATTTAATTGGAGCTTCTGACGCGTTTCTGGCATTAAGTATGATGTCGCGTTGAGTTCAATTAAAATGGAAATCGAGTGGGATCCTTCGCCGTCCGCTGACTATACTGGGCGAATTTACACGAACGACGGGCTCGCACGCGAGAGGGGTAAATACGTATATAGCTTCCAGAATACGCGGCGGCGAGAGCTGGTTGCTTGAAAATAGTTTGGTACAGTCCCTAATGAACTCTCGAGATTAGAAATCGTTTGCTGATGTCATCCTCCTCCGGATATCGTTCTCTCTCGCAATTAAAATTGAAATATCAGCTGTGTGGTCTGTTCTGCTGTGTTGTTCTACTGTGTGTGTGTGTGTGTGTGTGTGAGAAGGAAGGGTGGTATATAAGCGGAACCAATTAACATTCGCTCCTCTTTTAATTGATTCTCCGGGCTCGACTCTGATTTTCGTTGTTTCGAGGGTTTGGGAATCCTCTGCGGTTGACGCGCTTGCTTTAATTAGCTTGGAAAGTGTATTTCGAAGAAAATCTCACAGCTCTGCTCATCACAGAGTCCATACGTCCCGATCGTGGCGTGTTCATATAATAGATCGTCGATCCCGTTCCTTATTGCCGACGCTCAGTCTCTTCCCGTGTGTGTGTGTGTGTATATCGCTTAAGAAAGAGAAGGCGAAAGATCGAGACAGGCCGTGTAGTTAAAAGCCGAGCTGCTGCTGCCCCTCGCGGAGGGACTTAATAAGACGTCGTGACTCGGCACTACGTCAAGCCCTAAGTGATCGGGTAATTGTACATTAAACCGTACATAATAGAATTATCGACGGAAGAAAGAAAGAGAAGCATCGACTGCCGATCTTGATGCTCGCACTTCAGGGGCAAGGTCGTTCGGTGAGATGCTGATGATGGTCCAGTGCGTGAAGAGTGACTTCTCGTCGTTGAAGCGCGTACGCGTCGAGTGTTTGTTTAGCGAGATTCCGTTGACGCGCGTATACGCGTGGAAAAGGAAAGTGTGTGTCTGCGTCGAGTGGATTCCTCTGCGAATATTTTTCGTATTATCTTGGAAAAAAATCACGCAAAGTGCTGGCTCCACTCACGCCGTATCATTCCTTATTAGGTGTAAACTTGTTACTTTAACACTCCTAATCTCGCTGGAAACGAGTCCTCCTCTGGGCGTAAAGTCATTGATATAAGGCGCCGGACAGCCTCTCCCTTGAAAATCACGTGCAGCAGTTTCACTTATCGCACACATTGCTTCCGTGGAAGAACACAGCAGCGCACGTCTCGTAATGACGGAAAAAGAAGCTGCAGAAGCGAGAAGACGATATAGGTGCATATCGGTTTATTAACCGCAGGTCAATTCGCAGTTTAGAGAGCGTATATAAGATAGCAGGGAGCAGCACTTTATATAAGGCGAAACGATCGACGCGATAGGGATTCATTAACCACCGTTAATTAAGACATTATCACGTCATAATGATCTCTCTCTCTCTCTCTCCCTCTCTTTCTCTCGGCGCGCTTTAATGAATGAATGAAACACGCCTCATAAATAATTAATCCGGTCGATTAAGCCGTGACCATCGGCTCCGAGAGAGATGCATAGACACACACACATACACATATCAAGCCCGGGACACAAAGCAAGAGCAAAGAGAAAATTCCCAGGACGATAGAGGTCGTATACATGCATTTTCTCCCTCTATATGACCGAATCATTAACGGCCCCGGAGATTTTCAGGGGCCCCAGCGCTGATAAGTGTCCGTTTAGCGCATCGAGGAAGCTTCTGCTGCAGTTCGCGGCCAAGATTGATTGCTGGCTCGTCGGTATATATATACACACACACAGACACCGACTTCTCGAATCTCATTACTCATGGGAGTTTTATGTAGTCCAATATCCACACGTGGGCTGGATTATGTTTATCTCAGTACGCGAATAAGGCGAGATCCTTAATGAGTCATTAAAATGCTCGGATTTTTTCGCGCTCATGGGATATTTTGAAATGGCTCAATCGCAAGCTGCATTATTGTGAGATCGAGGCCTCGTATATATAAATAGTATCAGAGACGGTGAGGTGAGAACGTTTATTTTTTCTTCTCCCATTTTTTTACTGCTGCAGTAGATTATATTTAAATCTTCGTTACACTTTCGACGCATATTATAATATAAATACACAGCGGTATACACGGCCGTTATATTCTTCAACAGCATATCAAAAATAGCCTATCTCTCTCTCTCGCGCGAACGCCAACATCTCGAAACAAAAGCACACCGCCGCAGAAAACTCGACGCGCAACAATCCATAAAGCCTCGGCGCCGCTGCTGCTCCAAGAATTCTCTCCTCTCGCAGAAACCGCTCTCTCTCGGGCGCGCGAGCGCGACAACAAAGCCATTTCCATGAGAAGGATCGTTCTCGCGCGGCGGCAAGGGTCACGGCTTGTGAGTGTCAGTAGACTTTAATGGCGCGCGCAGCTACTCGTCAGCAGGAGAGAGAAAGAGCTGAGAGTAGAGCCTCACGATCGGCCGTTAATTCAGCGCGCGTTTCGCGAAAAGCGACCTCGATCCCGTGTGTATGTGTGTGTGTGCACCAGCTTGATCTATGGCGACGAGTTTTACGCTCTGCTCTAGGATTTCCAGAAAATCCGGTATATATAACAACCTGCCCTTTTTTACGGCGAATTTTTGCCGAGTTTAATATCTCGAGAGTAGTTTTTACGCCAGTGTGTGAACTTTTGAAAAGACGACGACGACGACGTACGCATTGGGTCACGGAGTGTCAAGAACTTTGGGGGGAAAAAAGAGTAGAGTCGTTATGATGGAAATAATGCAAAGAAGGTCGTTTAAATACTCGCGCGCGCGTACGCTTGTATTGTGCGCGAGGTTTTTTTGGTTTTTGTTTGGCTTTTTGCCACGTATAGCCTCGAGAGCCAATAGGTTACAACTGCGCGCGTTAATTTGTTTGTTGTGCGTATATATTTTTGTGAATTTTAAAAATGTTTTTATATTAAAAAATTTAAATTTCCATGGACAACTGGAAACCACTAAATATATATTACACCGTGTCACATATATAAATGACAATATACCTGCGTTTCCAGCCCGGTATTATTACGCATCGATGACACAATCGTATTATATCCGCAAATGACAGAGTCAGATCGTGTGCCTTTTTATTATGAGTATTCAAAATATAAGCCCGAGAGCAATTACTTACGACACTTTCTCGACTCGCGAGCGACACAATCATCTCGGAAAAATCGAGAGACAACAATGCAAAAGAGAAACTCCCGGCATAATATAACTTTCAGCCGATAATCGAGTACATAAGAGACACACATCCGTCTTCCGTCATCCAGTGCCCTTGAAGCGGCTGCATTAAAAATTCACCTACATATTACGCGCACGAGCCTGTAATCACACAGTCCGGGATGTGTAATAGACTTCTTCTTCTCCCTCTATATACAAACATATCCTTTTGAAAGGAGAGAGAGGAGACAATGCAGCGCCGTGTATATATTAGCATACGATCTGCATACGGCGCTTCCCGAAGCTGTAAATAGTCTCGACAGGTCCGACGACCTCTCGATTTTCGCCGATTTCTTCATTCGAGCTGATTCGAGCGACGCATGCAAATTATCTGGGTGAATCCTCCTATCAACGATATTTACAGTGTATTCTCGCTCGTAAATTGCACGGGAGAGATTTTCAGCGCCGACGAATTTCTCTTTTCACGTTGGTGTCAATGCTCGCGACGATTATATTACAGTCGCGCGTATCGGTATATTGCATTTGATCTTGAACTTTGAAATTTATAACAGCTAGAATAATATAATGTTCGTGGCGTAACGCGGAAAATTGCGAAACGACAGCGGCTGAGTTATCACTCAAGGGTGCGATAATGTAATTGAAGTAAGCATTGAATTTACAGCGGCATTATTCAAGCCACTCGCTGACGTCTGTAAACAGATGTTACATTTGAGAATACTAATTCGCCGCGCGCGTTTTAGCATATCCCGCTACAATATACTATACACGACGCGCGAGCGCGCGCGTGTGTGTTCTGCAGTTCCGTGATTCATGCATTAAAATACACTACAAAACATAAAATAACACTTTAAATCAATACGGAAGTTATATTGTATGTGTGTCCCCTCCCGATATGCGCCAGGGGCGTTTATAACTGGTGCGTTCGCCAACACACACACACTTGTGGCTGTAATGCAATCTTGGTATAAAAAAATTTTATTGCCCGATAAAAGCTATAATAAAATGCACATGATGCCGGCCGCGCCGGCAGCATCCTTGAAATTAAAAATGTGATGTGCGTAAATTAAAGATGCTCTCGCGCGCCGGGGATTTTGATTCGGCGATAAAAAGCCGCGGCGACGTGAAATAATTGTTATTGCATAATTCGCTTTATTTGTTGTTTAATTGACGTGCGTATATACACGGTTTATTCTTCGACGTTACAACTTTATGCTGTAATCAAACTTAACCGCGTTCGTACATATAATTCAATTAACTCCAGCTAAACTAAAAACGCCCGCGCCAAAAAAAAGGAGAAAGAAACGGGTTAAATGCGAGACATACGTGCCTACAATTAATAGCCAGCGATGCGTAAACGATACGACAGCGGCGGCCGAGAAAAAGTCCTCCTTCTTAAAAAAAAAAAAAAAAAGAAAAAGAGTCAGTCAGTGAAGGCGTGTGCGTTACATTATACACATAGCTACACAGAAGCGACAGCAGGAGCGTGTTTCGCGGCACGGATTGCGCGCGCTCGCGGCGCACCCAAGGCTCACTTTGTCACCGAGACCTCATTCGCGGTTCTCTCTCTCTCGCTGCGGCAGCAGAAAAGAGCATATTCCGAGAGAGTGAGAGACGCCGGTACCACTGGCTAATGTACCTGCGTCTCGACACACGCACACATATACACCTATATCTCGGCGCCTAATCGCTGCTGCTGCTGCCGCCTTATACACATAATAGCGCTTATTTCACGTTCGTGCGCGCGCACGCAATATGCTGGCTGGTGTGTATATATATAATATAGCGTACGCGCTTTGAGTGGTTTTAATAAGTATACGGGCGCATCGATCTCGTGGAAGTCGGTGGGGAAAAAATTCGCCGTGTGCACGTATTTATTATGCGCGTGTATATACCTATTTATTAAGCGTGAAAAAAGTCGGCCTGCTTAAGTGCGCGCGCGCAAGTCGTATAACCGTGATGCAGGCCTACTGCAGCTTAATGCTGTTTACATTCGATAATTGTCGACTCCGCTCTATACAGCTGTGTTTTATCGGTTTCGTTACTATATATGCAGATATTTGTATGAAACTATTAATTGATGTGTATAAAATTATTTCTCGTTCTCGCGATACAGCGAGCGAAAGGGATTTTTCGCGCGCGATAAATCATTGTGTCGCCCAGCATAATGTGTCTTTAAAGCGTGTCATTTGGCGCCTTTTGCACTGGAATTCCTATATGACAATTTGATAATTGTCACTTCTGGTTAGTACGCGGGGTATATCTCGTCGTCGTCGTCGTTTTTTTTTCTTCTTCTCGCCAATGACTTTTTTTTGCCGTTGTCTCGTTATGCCTGACATATTCAATCGAGCGTTTTATTTACAACCGCCGGGAGTCTTTCTCTCTCTCAGGCCACTGCTGGAGACTTTTCGGACGTGGACTAATCGATCATAGGCTGAAAAAAGGTATAGGTGTATTAAGTTATGCGTGATTTGGAAGGATTTATGATGATTGAACTTGGAAAGCGAGTGAAATAATTATAGCTCTGCCTGATGCGAGAAAAAAAGGTGTATTATTTTTAATCGACAGCGAGTATCACTTCTAGAAGTGTAAACTTATCTGTGAAATAATGGTCTTTCCTTCGAGAAAACGTGAAAAACGCAGGTTGTAAAATCTGTTTAAAAACACAATTAGCAAGAGATTCCCGTTCCATAACAGCTGAAAACTAGTCGTTTTAAATACTTTGCGAACAAAACCGCTTGGCGGGCAATGAATTTTCAACTTTATTGACGTAAAAACCTGTAATTCATCAAGCCCCCCCGGGAGGAGCAGCTCATCTGTGCGTGAACACACATCGTATAGAGACGGTGTCAGAGGTCTCTCGCAATTTAATAACTCTAAACTCAGCGCGAGAGCGTGCGAAAAGCGCACACTTTTCAAGAAAAATACACGCGCGCAACACTTTTTCCAATAGCGTGTCGAAGCGATGAGCAGCAGAAGTTCTTCTCGTCACAAAGAGAAGAATAAAAAAAAAGAGACTCGCGAGATCGTAAAAAAGCAGAAAAAAAGAGAAGGAGAGAGAGAGAGAGAGAGACAAACGAGCAACTTGCCACGCAGTCAAGGATGGCTGCCTTTACGAGAGAGACTCGTTGGAAGAGTCCGTGTCGCAACTCTCCATTGAACACCGTCGCGCAGAGCTGCAGCAACGCCTCGCGTGTCTGTATATATACATATAGGTATATATACACCGATCTCTCTCTCTGCGTGTATACCTACGTGGATATATACATTATACAAGCTACATGGGCATTAACGAGCGATCTATCGAAGGCCCCCCGATCGAGAGCAATAACTGGACGATCGATCGCGCACACATAGGGTGCGCGCCGCGTATATCGAGACGACAAGAAAGGTGCTAGATAACGAGACAATCGTTAGTGTGCATGTGTATGTATAATAGAATGCAACTTGCGAGAAACTTAAATATATCGACGAGAGAGAGATAACGAAGATGGATATTTTCAGCGTGAGGCCGTTCATTATCCTGTGTGCGTGTACGTAACTAGAGAGATATACTTTATCGACGCTATTACGGCTAAAATTTTGCGGAATGGATTCATTATCGACAAGCCGCACGAATTTGGTGATCGGACGGTTGCGTCATATTATATGTGTATGTACCGCCGGGGCGAAAGAAAAAGGAGAGAAAGTCAAATTTATACACGTGCGTGTTCGTACACAGACATAACGATAACGTGAAATTCGAGCGAAACAAAAGTTGTCGTATATTTTTCTTTAATGACGCGGCCGTTGTTTCAGATTCAGACAAGCCAAGTGCATTAGAGATAGAGAGTGAAATGATAGATCGCCGATTTCGTCACTGCATTTCTCTTTCAATTATGTTACACACACTATATAACCGAGAGAAGAGAGTAAATAATCGCTAGAGGACGTGTAACAAATCGAAAGACACATATATACCTGAGGATCAGAATCCAAAGAAACAAACAGCGCGAGCCTAAATAATCGCGCTCACCTTCTCCTCGCCGTACGTCCCCATCAATCAAGCAAACAAACGAGACTTGTTCAATCATCCCAAGAGAACGCTGCACTTTTCGCGGATTAAAAATGGCCTCATTAAAGCTAACCGTAACAAATTTCCCAAAGCCCCCGCCCTCTCCTCCTGCTCAGAATCAACATGTCATTACTCATTCCCGTCATATATATACACATCCCTCCTCCCAGTATCTAAAGCAGCCTCTCTTATATACTGCACTAGAGAAAGAAGATTGGCAGGCGAAGGCAATTAACGGACTTTCCATTTAAGATAATAGACACACGCGTGCGCGAGTAAAGTCTGAGGGTCGAGGTTTCGCATTGGAAAGTCCCGCTAAGGGGGACAATGCGTTTCCGAGATCGGCTTTGACCTTTCGCTGCTGCTGCTGATGATCATCTTGTGGTGCATAATAGAGCGCATGTATGTACGTATACACCTTGCCCCTCGAGTTCTCTCATTACCCGACGCGCGAACAAGCGAGAGAGTGAAAGAGAAGGCGCAAAGCGAGTCTCCTGCATTATATGCGTCGCGCTTGGCCATTCATTAGCGCGAGTTGGATATATATACGTGTGTGTGTGTGTGTACGGCTTGTGTTATAGTACCTATGGAACAAGTCGAGACCATTACGGATGCATTGGATAATAACTGCGGCACACGAGTCGTTTTGTGTATATGTGACCGAGTGTGATCAGTCTTGCGGAAGGATATTTTGTTGATTATTCGAGAGACTGCACGTGGCTCGAGTTGGGATACCCCGCTGAGATTTGGTACTCGAGGGTGGAGGTGTGACGTTTTAGATCGACTCGTATACCATTTATCATATTTCATAAGTTCCATTTATAAAAATTAGTATTTTGGTATAAAACTGATGTGTTTGCTGTACGGGGACGCGCAGTTTGAGAGGAAGCAGATATGGTGTACAGTCGCTTTTTATTTGGAAGGCAACTTGCATCGCAGTCTATTGTTCTCGCTTTTGCCGAGCAATTAGCCCCTTTGCTCCGGGTGCGTGTTGGTCGGTTGGCTTTTATGTTGTACACACAGTAACCGATATATATCTGCTCCTGCTTTACGGCCGATCTGTAAATACACATACACACGATTGTTTTCGACACTTGTATAATTAATACACAGCTTGTCGATTTTATGAAACAAACCCTGATTTCTCTATACTCGTTCGCTTTGAAACTCCTAAAAACACACATGACACCGATGCGTCAAAAAATGCAATTTCGGTAGAAAAAACATATTTTTTTACGAGCAGAAAACCGCGTGCACGTATCACCTCCATAAAAAAGAGCAAAAAAAGGACATATCCTCTCTAAAAAAAATACACACCAGCCACGCAGTCACAGACAAACGAGAGAGAAAGAGACAGAATCGTATACAAATATTATAGTCAATGAAAGTACGGTCGAATTAACCGTAACCGAGCGAAGCCAGACACGCAGAAGGATTTTCATACGCTACGGAACAATTATTCATGGCTCGGGCACATTCATGCCTCTCGGCTGCTGCTGTGGCCATCCTCGCGACCATCAAACACGAAAAATCGGCAGTCGAATCGCCTCAGGGACGAGCAGCATCGCGCGTACATGTGTACATATTCGTGTGCAGTGTGCTATATGCAATATTGCGTCAAGCCATGTGTTTGTTTTATTAATGCGGACCACGGCCTTCGGGCTTTCGATCCAGCTGCGCTTTCTCACCCACACGGTCATCGGATTCGTTACGATTTATGGTAATCCAACGCTGCTGCTGCTGCTGCTAGTTTAGAGGACGACTACGATTTTCGGCTGATCGCTATTTTCAATTTTTCACTTACATACTATACGTGTGTTTGAAAAATAGTCGAGGTTCGCTTTTGAGGACACGCGCAGAGCAGAGAAGAGTAGGATTAATCATATGCATAAAATCAGGCACAGGCGGCTGGTTTCAATTTCAGATAACGATAAAGTCATTTCTTTCGCTCGTAGGCGCGGTATACTACTACTACACGTGCCACTCTATTACGAAGGTCAACCTGTGCACTCTTCGCGCGCTATATGAGAATGACAACATTCGAAAGGACCCACGAACGCGAGAGAAACTACTGCCTAGAACGAACCTCCGAGTTTTATTCCACGTTGTGTGATATCTCTTTTTTTATGTTTTACTGGAACTGCTTTTCTGCGGAGCAGTCGAGCTAAAAATTAAAAAAATGACAACTGGACTTTTGAGAACGTTTCTCAGTACCGGAACCTTCAGCGAAAAAGCAAAAAAGAAATCCGCAACAATTATAATTGAAAAAAGAGCTCGCAATTAATCAAGCTGCCGAAGATCGTTATTTATTGTTCTCCCCCTGATGCAGGCAAAGCGCACACGAATTTATGAAAGTGCCTCTCGCGTGTCAGGCTAATGATTTATAATGAAAAGCGTTAATTAATAAGAATGTACGCTGTCCCTTAAGCGAGATTCTACCCGCGAGGTCTGTGTCATGTCTCTCAGAGGCAAGAAACCGCCTCGAGTATATAGACGTGCCAGGCTATAGCGAGCGATGAGCCTTTAAAAGCCCCGTTATCTCGATCTCGCGATTGAGACCGGCTACCAGTTTCTCTCTCTCTCGAACGAACGAACGAATCGCGAGAGAGGACCGCCAAGGGAATATAATTCACGCGCTCCAATGACAAGCTGCCGGAAGATCAGCGCCGCGGGAGACTACTACTCGAGGGCCTTTTAATACGACGTTTGCGTTATTGCACCTTCCGGTGGTATTGCGGATTAAAATCACCGATGGTCTATTATCGTTTCGCTCTAACTCACAACAACGGCTGGTATACAATAATACTTCTTCGATAAAACAATGTAACCGAATATGCAAATGCTGCCTATACCAGAAGCCTGATCAAAATGAAAATGTTCCTCGTCCTTTTGTAATGAGAAAAAATTGATCCGAGTCAATGCTCAGTACAGCATAATAATTCATCCAAAACGTAAGTAGAAAAATGTTTTCAGGGTTTCCAGGTTTTCCAGCAGTCCATGTGATAAACTGGAATTTTAAAAGCCGCGCTCTCGCGCTAAAAGAAGTGTCTCCAGCGCGCGCATGAAGACATCAGCTGCGTGCACTCACGAAGAGGACATACATACACACACACACACCGCTAGAATCTCGCGATGCTTTTACTTTCAAGAAAACGTACGGAGTAGCTCGCGAGCGCGCGCGAATGAAGACCGTTTCCGTTTCATTATACGCGACGCGATCTTCTCTCTCAGTCCTACTTCAGATATAATCCGCTCTTATACGCACTACAGGTATATACATATACACACACGCGTCCTTTTTCTCTTGCACACAAGACGCCTAGATAAGAAACTCGCGTCGAGGAAATTTCCAGTCCAGAAAACCGGCGGCGGCGTCCTTATCTGCGGCTGAGATCGCGAAAAGTGCTCACCTCCTCTCTCGCTCGCGCCCGATCGTAAGTATATTACGGATAAATGCCTCCTGCAGCCGTCTCGCGACTTTTTTCTCCGTCTTCCAGAGAGAGAGGAAAAAAAAGAAATACCTGTCACACACGTATAATACAACTATAACGCAGCCAAGTGGACTGCGATCCTGCTTGCCTTCGTCTCTCGCGCGCGCACACGTTACGTAATCCGCGCTGCGCAAAGTTGTTTGGTCGGTAGTGTATAGAAGCTGCTCGGCCGTAACGAGCTTAAGAAGGTGTCCCTCGCATATCGAGAGTATATATATAAAGCTGGGAGCCTGAATTTGTGGCCTGGTATTACTACCTGCGCCGCCTCGACGATATTTGACGAGCCGAGGTGTCGCGCGACGGTTAGAGAGATGATGCTAAATTCTAATTATACGAGATATTCGCTTGTTTTATTCTGATGCGATTTCTTCTACGCTCGCGAATTGTTTATTGAATACAGCAATATCGCGGTTAAACCAGTTTTCTCGGGCCAGATGATTGTAATTTAATATTTCGCCGTTTAATTTTACCGGCCGCCGATATTCAGAAAATTTTCTTCTCCTCTGAGCTGTGTGTGTTTTTTTGCGATAATAATGCTGTACATTATGTAAATATTTGAATTTTCGAACGTAACTTCCCGAAGCTAATGTGGAAGAAACGAGTTTTTTAGCTCTCAATTTGTAACCAAAATTATTGAGCTATCAAACGCGAGCAGTTATATTTTCTTCCGATCATATTCAAAGTATTAAAAACCGCATATATACATACTCGCGCATGTGATTTTAATATAATCAATATGAATTACCGTTAATCCGACGGGGTACGTTTCAATTAAAGAATGCATACATTTAAAACTCGAATCTAGAATCGCTCCGCTATACATAAAAGTGTGTTACACATAAACGGCGATAAATGTAATAATATTACACGTTTACCGCATAATAAACGTGGATATTAATATTTCAGAAGATATATTCCTATATATTCATAAGAGCATAAAATACAGGTTACAAGTATGTGTGTGTATAACTCTGGGGCTACTAGTCTTGTACGTAATCATTCAGAACGAAATCGAAATCCGACACCGCGCGTTGTGCGCGCACGATTTCCAAAAGTTGTCACGCGGTATAAGTCGTCGGACTTTCCCTTTCACGCTGCTCGACTTTTGAATCTTTTTAGTAGGACCTTCGCCTAGGCTCGAATATGTTCCAGTACAAAATGTGTATACAAACTCCCGCTTTTTTTACAGCAAAAAATTCAAATTCGACGCTGAAAGCTCAATTATATGCTTTATGTTGTATTGTATAAAATTTTAGAAAACGCATATAGGTGTCGCCGCAGAGGCGGGCCGACGCAGGCGACAGAAACGGGATCAGCGTGAACTTGAATCAAGGACGTGCGAATCGCGGCTAACGAGAACACACACACTCGCGGTCTTTCGCTCTCGCTATATACTCTCACAAGCTATACCAGCGTGCACTACAGCAGCAGCAGCAGCAGCGATCTTTCGCAATGCATAACCTCTAAGGTGGAATGCGTTTAACGTTCGACGCCTACGGGACGCCTCTACACAGCAGCAGCAGCAGTCAGAACCTTGAGGAAGAAAACGTTACAACACACCGCGTGTACGATCCTTTGCCACCTCTTTCTCTCTCACTCGTGTGCACTTACCAGACCGATCTGTATATATATGCGTGTGTCTGTGCGCACCTATACTTCTCACGCTTTTTTTTGCTGGGGAGAGAGAGAGAGAGAGAAGCGAATGTTTAATTACCGCTTTTCCTCGCGATTAACGACGCCGTGATCGAGCGAGAAAATTGCCGATCGTTTATGCGATTGCACGATTTTGCTATTCTGGTTCAACGATTCGAACACGCGACACCTACTATAACTGCAGCTTTTTGTCAATCAGAATGAGGTTGCGGGAATTCTAATGGGACTTTATTATGAAGTTTGCCTCTAATTGATCGAGTACATGTAGTAGGATATACCTGAACGAGATTATCGGGGCAAAAAAGAAGTCCGCCAGTTCGTTAAAATTTTCTTACACTCGCGGATGAAGTTTTCGAATATAATAATAACCGGTAGCTGCAGCGTCGGATCATTAATTTCAATCTACATCTTTAGCTGTATACATGCTCCCGTGACAAGACTTGCGCAAGTGGTTATACACACACGACGTATATATGACGTATTGTTGAAATCACTCGAAGCCCTATACCGAATTCCACATCAGTTGTCTTCTCGGCGGCTCCTACTGGAATTCACGAGAGTAGACATCGAGAGATAGACATTATCTTGATTGACCGGCCGTCTTTGAATTGTTGGGATTCGTATTTGACACTTCGATCAATCTTACGATCACCGCGGCCGAAACGGTAGTCCTGCGTTTCTATATTCAATTATTTCGGATATGGTATCTGGTGTAGCCACCGGAGTAAAAAAAAATAAAATAAAATTATCGTTCGATACACGCTTTGATCAATCTATCTGGAAATTTAGCTCGTCGCGCGCGTTATTATTTAAACAAAATATATGCCTCGTAGACAATTATAAGCTGCTGTGTGTGTGTATATATAACGAAGAAGCCGGAGTTTGTAATTGCTCTCATTAATAACGCCGGTGATCCAGAGAAAAAGTACTCCATCTCAGAATAGCCGGGCAATTTTCATACGTCATCCTTCCGCACGACAATTTAATGCATGCGCGCGTAAATCAACAACTCCATAAGCAAGCAGACCTTTAATCACTAAATCTGCATCGATACTCGGAAGCCGGCTTCGAAATTGCGCTCACTCTCTCGATCCCTCCTTCGTATGTTAATTCAATTTACTTACTCTCATCTCGATCGTGTAATTGCTCGCATACGAACATTCGCTTCTTATTATTTTTTAACGCGCCACATATACAGAAAGTTGGCGAAAGAAGCCGAAAATCAGCGGTGACAAGGGAGACACAGTGTAGTAGTAGGACCTCTCTCGATATTCCCCTTTTATCCCTAGTTAAGCGCGCGGCACTAGATCACAACGAGGCCTTTCATCCTAACCGCATTCGGCCAGCCGCACGAAAATCGAGCAAAGAGGAAATCGCGGACACTTGTGTGGAGCCCGAAATGCCATCGAAGGAATCCCGAAGCTAGACCCGTAAATATAAGCAAAGGACCGAGAGAGAGAGAGAGAGAACTATATATATGCAGAATGCACTCCTCTCTGTCTGTGTTAGATACTTTTTCGCAGAACAATGCGTATACCTTCGGAGACGCAGAGCAGCCTCGGAAATATGTTCCAGGAATATATAGATACACGTGTATTATCTCTCTGAAAGTCGACGCCTCTCTTTTTAACTACCGTGAAATTTATCCCTCCTGCTATAGCTTTAATGGACGCGCGTATAATCAATTTTATATACCGGCGGTCGACTATTAGACGGCTTCTCGTGTTGCTTCTAGCGCCGATTTGTAATATCCGCGAGAGGATATATACTTTCTCTATATACTACTCTCGGCCACCGTCGATTAATTGCGCTGATTTTACAGCTATATATATATACTCTGCGATCTGCCGAGATTTACGGGAGGAAAATGGGAGTTGCGGAACGCGGGAGCTATGCTATGAAAGTTTTGATGTAGATTCGAATAAATTATCGGTAAATTGATTACTTGTATATATATTGTATAGTATAGCAAAAGCAGCGGCGGGATATGTGGAGGAATGTTTTGTTTATTATCGCGAGGAGTATCGTCGATTTGGATTCTATGCTAATGCCTCTCGGGGCTCGTGGCATGCGTTTTGTAAATCAGTAATACGGTAGCTGCTACTTTTCGAGATATTATCGCTAATTATTTTTGTATATATACGATACCAAGCATCGATACCACTGATTAAGTGGTTCTCCAGCAGTAGCAGCAGCAGCAGCGCTATCAGCATCTTGTAAATAATTTACGACTTACACGCTAACCTACTAATGGTAAAATCGTCAAGTCACTAAAAACCATAGCCGTACAATCGTATCGTATAATCGCTAAATAATAGAAATTACAGCCTCTCGCGTATAATTTCCATTAGCGCATAACCCAGCTCGCCGACAAATTGAAAATCTACAACCGCCTCGCACGCGCGCGCGCGCGCGTTAAGAGAAGAAAGCCAATTAATAAGCAGGCGGTACCGACCGGTAGCTGCATCCCCTGCAAAAAGTAAATGACAAGTATATAGCAACCGGTTAAGGAAATCACAATTCATACCCACACACACATACACGTGGCATTAAGTAGAGAGAGAGAGAGAGAGCGAGTGTTGGTTCCCGCTATTTCAGGCGCGCAGCAGCTGATCAATGCGCGCAAGGTGTAGTATAGCGTCGAGAGTTGAAGGGACGGCTGTATATAGAGAGAGAGACCGCAAAACCGCAGAGAGCAGTAAAGGCGAAACTTGCGCGGAATTTTCGCACTTTTTAGCCGGCGCGTTCCGCGCGCCCTTTTCTTGTCCGCTGCTGATGTGGGTAGCGCCCGTTGTTAGAGAGAGAGGAGTTCTGTATAGTGATGTATGGAGCCAGTTGCGATGAGGTGTGTCCGTGACACGATGGCTAACGTTATAATTTCGCGCAGTTCTTTGTGCGGCGTATAGCGGATTCTTTGGTTATAAAAACCCTCTTTTTTTCGTTCATAACTGACTTATGTTCTAATCATATATACTTTGTTTCGAGAGCGATGAGGTTTTTGTTTTCGCAAGATATCGGCCAAGTCATCCGTATCTACGAAGACCAAAAAAAAAGTGGATCACCGTGGACAATCGTTAATTTTTCAATCAATCCTAATTAATTGCCCCCTTTAATGATACGAATTATCGTCGAAACCTCGTAGAACTCATCCTTACAATGTGAATTAAAATCTCAGCTAGAACTGTCCTTGAGAGCGAACACTAATTAAAGCATAAATCCACTAGCGGATAGTCATGCTCGAATTTCCGCGGGATAATTAAAACGTCTCATTACCTAATCGAACAAAAAGAAGAAGAAGAAGAAGACAGCGGCAACAAACCAGCGCGCACACTCACGATCTTCTCTCCAAAGAAAGCAATAACCCTTGGGTAAGTAGGCGAATTCCCCGGAGTTCGGTCCGTCGTCGTCCCGACTCCGTTAATCACCGGGCATCTAATCGGGCCGAAGGAAGATAACCCAAGCAAAAAGGCACACAGCAGCAGCAGCAACAGCAGCCCCTCGTGATAATCCTCGCGTATCGCGCCGTCGTTTCGGCCTCTCCCTATATACACCGCACACACACACACACGACGGGAAAAGGGGGGTAAAGGATGAGAAAGGGGGGACCGACAGGTGATGCTGGGCCCGAGGCAGAGCTGCACGTATATAGCTACTCTCACGGCATATACGCGCACACACACACACACGTCTCGCTCTCGAAAGAAGCTAAGCGCGCCGCGAGCAGAGGTATTTTAACACACGGCATTCCTGTTGTCGGGCCTCCGGTTCGGCTCTCTCAGCTGCAGCGGACTCGCTATACGTGGCGTTAAGTCCGCTTTACTGCTGTAGCAGCAGAGAGGCCCTGTCTCGTCGTCTCTTTTGCCTGCGAGGAAATAATATTCGCCTGTCTGTGTGTATGCGTGAGAGAGAGAGAGAGAGACTCTGTACAGCCGAGCAAGTCTATTTGGAGATGGTGTTGCGTGCAGTTGTACATATTGCACTTGGTGTCGATTTTTCAAAAAATTAAACTAAGCGAGCAATTGTCCGCTCGCTGGCGCGTGTGTAATTAATCAGACTGACTATCGAAAAATCACACGCCGCATCTGTTCGGATTAATAAGTCGAGTGATCGATTCAATGAGCCGGCGGTCCCCGAGCGGCCTCACCGCGAGGTGGTAATCCATTCACTCCTCGGCACGTCCGACGATCAATTGCTCCATTGCTACCGAATAACAACAACAATAACGTGTCGGCGTCGCTCTATACTACTGAATCTACCACGACTATACCAACGCGAAATATCTCTTCATCTCTCGCTCTGTGGCTTTATTATTTATCTTATACGCACACATACACACATCAGCGTCGTATACTCTCCTTTCTCTTCTTTCTCTCCCTTTCACGCTTTGTGTACTTACATCCTTTCTCCGTTGCGCAATGAGCCGCACGTATACTTATATTATACGTACGTGTATATAGGTACGACGACTCGAGTCATGTATGAAGATGTCATTTCTTCGCGGCGTACACTCGCGAGCGAGCTCATTCATGAGGGATAACTGAATGGCGCGCGAGAGAGGAGCTGTGCTTGTTGTTGTCCGTTTCTGCTGCTGCTGCTGCTGTTACTTTGTCCTGCGGTCGTGCGTGGGTGTAGTATCTCGCGCCTTTTTCTCGAAGTGTGTCGGGGAACAGGGTGACACTTGCGCAAAAATATCGGCTTCTTACGCGCTGCGTGCGTTATGTAAAGCGAGATGACTTTTGCGAAAGAGATTTCTGATAAATTTCGATACAAGAGTATTTTTCAAAGAAAACGGTACGAATTCCGATGATTATGGGAAAAAAATAGGAGCACGAAGCGTACTTATTTGTTATTTCTCCAGTCCGCGAATAGCTGAGAGCTTACATCACGAAAGTGCGCGGCTAGTTCCGAGAAATTTATTGCTCCCAGCCTACATATATAAAGCTGTGTACTTATAACTAAACATTAATTACCAACTTATAGATGACATCAGCGTGTCACATCTCTCTCTCTCCGCGACTCCTTTTACGACGCTCGCACAATGAAACTTTCGATAAACAACGCAACGACAATAAATGCCTATATATTATATACATGTATATATATATAGCTGAGTCGCGGCGTAGTGTGGTTAGTTCGCGGTCCGACCGCCACGCGGCGTCGCGTAAACGTTACTCATAAGAGAGTTGAGTCCGCGAGCTGACTTAAAGCCGGCGGAGCTCTGGCTCGAGAATTAAAAAGGGTACTCGCTACTTCAATAGCGCGTCGATCTCCAATATTGTGGATCGGCGGGGTATGGCCATCAAGACATACCCAGTATGTAATTTTTGTAACCGAGAGGCTGTGGGCTGCCATTATGCACCAACGCCTCCCTAGTATTCATAATCAAACATAAATATTATTTTCTTTTACTGATGTTCTATAAATTATTAAATTATTATGGAACTTCGGGTGCTTCAGCGGTTCGGGGAGAGCAAGGGGGGGTCCTCTCTCCCCGCGCACCTCCTCTTGCAGCCGACAAGTTTGACGTTTTGTTTACGTTTTCGTTAATTACTCAGAAATTCACGCGAAAAATCGAGTTAAAATTTTGCATGAAACTTTTTTTGTAATCTAGCAATTAGTTACATATAATTTTACTACTTTTGCATTTTTTACACCCAAAATACTCATTTTATAAAATAAAATTAAGCAGCCAATTCCATAATATTGAGATATATTATTTTCTCAATGTTTTTTTTTCTTATATCGATTTATTTTTTGTTTTAATGAATGCCGCAAATTCAACTATTTAACATAGATGTGTCGGAATCAGTCATAAAAAAAGATTTAGCAGGAGTGCGATGAGTGATAAATGCAAAAGTAGTAAAAATAAAATATATATAGCTATGTCTGCTCGAATGAGCGTATGTTTTTATCTCGTTTATCTGCAAATAAAACTTGGCTAAGATTTTTTTTTGTTTAGGAACAGATATCGATTTAAAAAGACTTATTATAAATTAATTATAATTTTGCACGGACAGACATTTCACATTCTATCAAATTTCGGCATCCGACCCACAATAATAATTCTTTGACAATGTATTTGTCAATACACACGATATAATACACCACAGCCGATCGATCTTTAATCGCGCGCACGATTATATCCATAAAAGTATGAAGCGTCCGATCATCATCTCCTACCAGTTTCTCCTCTCCTCTCCAGCTATCCACTTCTCTCGCGATTCGCTGAAAAAGCATCTCGGAATACCTATACATATATATACCATCATCGAGTCGCCACATCTCATAGCTCGCGCGCTATGACATCAGCCTAGCAGCACACAGTGTAGAAACTGGTCGTCGTCGTCGCCGCCGCCGCAGGATTTTCCTCCTTTTTTTCGCCTCTTTTTTCCGCGCGTGACCTTCTTGCAGCAGCGGGTGCACGGCTTGTTATGCAGCAGCGACGTATATATATACTCACTTTTTGCAGCAGCAGCAGCAGCAGCAGATCTGGAAGCTCTGGGTTCCTGACGTCACGGCGCAGCGCTGCTGCATGTTATACACGTTTATTGCGCAACACGATTTCGACTCTTCGCGTGACTTTAAATCTCCGCGGGAGCTGTAAAACTAATAGCACAGGCTTCGATAAGATTTTATCGGACGGGCGTATTGAGCAAGAGTACTCCTTTTCCGTTTTCTGGGATGCTGAGCTGCGAGAACGACATGTGCGATGCCGTTACCAAAGCTCTCTCACTTTCAAAATTTTTATACTCGGTTCTTTAATGAAGAGTTATAAGCTTTCTACTTTGTTGCAGTTTTAAACGGTTTTCAAAATTCATCGTGTACCCGGAGGCTAAAATTTTTCGTAGATTAGGAATCAAAATTAGGCTACTCCTGCACAGTGGCAATTAAGCAATTACCGTCTCTCTCAAGCGAATAATGCACGCTATACCAAAAAAGCGCAGCAACAAAGTCCGTCCAAGGCTTGCATACCCCTACACACACTGGTGCTATCACGACTTTTCGGAAAACGATCTAGCGCACGCAAGAGCGGAGCTCATGCGAGCATAACTCCGTCGTCCTGCATTGTTTTTCTTTATTATTTTCTGCTCAAGAAAGAGAGAGAGAGATCTAACGAACCGGTCCGCGGGTCAAACTCTCTCGTCTGCCGCTCGTAATCGGCTCGAAATCTAAAGCCGACGCGACTCTATACACACACAGACACACAGCTTCTCTTCTCTTATAACGGGTAGCGAAAACCTGTCTGACCTTTCCGAAAGTCGAGGCTCTCGTGTGTGCTGTGTATATGTGGGTATAGGTTCGAAAGAGAGAGAGAAAAAGAGCTGCGCGCCCGGTATTGAAAATTGCCGAATCGTGACGCCCCGGAGCGGATAGACGAGCATCAGGATTCGATCGCTGCAGATTCCTGCAGTGGCAGCGCGCACGTACGCGCGGCCGCAAAAAAATTACAGGGGCCTGTGTGTATCGGCGCTCCCGGTTCGTTCTCGCTCGCTCGTTTTTTTTTCCGGCGCAGCAGCCTGCAGTACCAACCCGACCAGTTTTGTATGTGTGTGATGTGTGTGCGCAAGAGAGAATGAAGGGGAGATTAGATTTTCTCTCTCGCTCTCTCAGGTGCGAGTTGAGGTGATAGAAGGGTCCTTGTGTGTGCTACTTACCCCTTGGGGTCGCGAGAGCAAAGGGTAAGGCAGTGCGCTTTACGCTCTTTTTGGGCCCTGTGTGTATATTATGTGTCGTCGTCGTCGTCGTTCTTTCAACTTTTTACCGATTATTTCACCTGCCTTCTTGTTCTCTGATACTCCACAGATGTCGCTATTTTATTTATTTTTTCTTTCTATTTCCTGTGGCGCGTTAAAAAATGTGCGCTGTTGCGCAACTGTAGTTATTTTCGGGACAAAAATAAGAAACACCTTGCGAAATTAATAATTATCCAAAGTCATCATATTAATAAAAAAAAACCCGCTCCACAACTCCGGCGAATTATACCTCTCGAGTATATAAACAGCGTCCACGTCTCTCGCGCGATAAGATCGTATCTCTCTCTCTCTCTCTCTTTCGTCCGAAAAACCAGCTCGGCCAAAATTGTCTCCCACATTTTATTCCCGTCGAAAAAAATTTTGATAATCCGGCAGCCGTTGCTGTGCTCGACATGTTACACGTCGTAGTGGGTCAAGGACTCTTGCTAGGAACAACACACCTCGTGTGCGTGTGTCTGTGTGCGATGCCAACGATGCGCTGTGTAATAGTCTCTCTCTCTCTCCCGTGTATGTACACACACTCTCTCTGATGCAACGTACTGCTGTTGCTGCTGCGGCGTCTTGACCCAGTCCTCCTTTGAGAAACGCCTTAATACCCCGCGTGTCTGACCTCGCCCTTGCTTGAGAGATAGTAAGAGCGAGCGAGAGAGGAGTGAGGCTCAGATTACCCGGAGATAACTTTAACCGAGGTACTGGCCGACCGCCCATCATCCATCAACCTATACTCCTTGCCGCCTATTCGCCGAGGCTACGTATATACACTACCGGCAGAAAAAATATGAATTTTTATATAGCGCGCGGGGTAATGGACGCGCGCGCGTTTTTATTTTCTCTCCGAGAATCAAACTGCAGTGTCATATTTGCTCGTAACGTCATCATCATTCGCTTGTGTGCACGTGATGAAAAAAGAAAAAAAACGACGAAGAATCGAAATTATTACGTTGGCAAATTATACGAACGCAACAGCAGCAGCAGCAGCTTATACAAAATTTAAATGCCGCGTGTGAGTATTTGACTTTCAAATTGCGGGTAATGACCGGCGCCGCGCCCGCTCAATAACAAACGGACGGAAAGTAAGTTTCAATTATAACCGCGTGTCTCAAAGAGCACACACACACATACACACAACAGGTATTATGAATGAACGAGAGAAAGGAGCCGATAAAGGATATTATACACGCGCCCACAAGAGAGAGATAATTCAGCATCGAGAGAGGAATGAATGAACGACGGGGAGTCGAGCTGAAGAACGAACGATGCCGAAAACGTAGTTGTGTCACATATATAAGTATATATACCGATGAAGAAATTTAAATTGATGGAGGGCTTTTTTGTGTGACCGGTTGACTGGACATGGACACTGATCAGTAGGAGATCGAGATCAAGACCGGTAGCAGACAGACACGCCGGTGGTATAAACGGATGAGTTATTGTTTTTCAGGACAGAAAAGAGAGCGTATATTAGAGTCGCCGCAGACGCGACAATTGCGCAAATAGAAACGAGTGGGTAGGTTTACGTATATCACGCGTTTTGTGTGAACTAAATATCGAATTGCGCAGTCGTAATATCGCGGAAATGGGTGGAAAATTTTCTTATCCTCCGAGCAGAGCTGAGTTCTCGGAATCGGTATGGGCTTCTGCTTTTTATTTGGTTACTCGTGATGTCATAGAAAGAGAGAACGAAAAGTCGAGATTCGGGAAAAATAACAGCCTATCCAAATGTTTGTTTTGATCAGCCTTGAGCCGGAGAGAGAGATATATACCTATACGCGATTAGCATCGTTATCGGTTGTCTATTATATTCAAAGCAACGATTAAATCACGCAAAAATTTAAATAATTTTTTCTTTTGATTTACAACGAAAACATTGGCTAATCACGATTAACCGTCGTATATTTACAAGTTAAATATTAAAATTACCTTATTGTTCCTATATACAGACAATCGAAAGAACGCCGAATTCGCACTCAATTCCCATCACATAACATCAAAGTGTGTATATATACGCACTCCATCCCCAGCAAAGATTCATCATCAAAGCATATAATTTACAAAGAGCGAGACCATAAGCTACACATCAGCTATCTACAGCTTCGAATCCGCGACGAAGCGTAGCGGCAATTACACGAGAAACATCCCGGGGCTACATAAACAGTGCAGCGCGTGCGGGGCGATAAAAGGAAAGCGAGATGTCAGCGCACTCGCGGCCAATTACCTCTAATATTGTGACGCGGATTAGCGTCACGAAGTGTGTCGGGATTTGCATGGTATTTGCATAATTTCGGTTGCGCGCTGCAGTTCTATATACATATACCATATATACTCGCGAGCTGCAGTAATCCGCAGCAGGACTCCGGCGGCTACGAAGGCGGATGACGTCACGGAGAGAGCCAAGCCCATCGCGAAAAGAGTGACTGACTTGGGTCATCCTCTTGTTGTATAGGGAAATTCGAAGGGGATGCGTAAGAGGATTTCAAAGTCGGAATAATGCGCCTACTACTAGGTTAGTCGTTGTGTATATAGTATTGAGTTGTCGCGTTCATCAAGGAAAAACGCGGACTTTTACGAGCGCTTTTTTTCTTTCTCAGCAGCGGAGAGGTTATTATTTCATCGCGAACTGCTTGCGTTTATTCCGCTGGTTTCATTAAGAGAGATATAGTGCCGGAGCAAGGTATTATGATATGACGCGCCGAAAGTGTGTTGCGCGCGACTCTCT
Organism: Cecidostiba fungosa; assembly: GCA_900474305.1. Classification (NCBI taxonomy): domain Eukaryota; kingdom Metazoa; phylum Arthropoda; class Insecta; order Hymenoptera; family Pteromalidae; genus Cecidostiba; species Cecidostiba fungosa. The sequence goes on along the minus strand of UCOJ01000213.1, from coordinate 93,659 downwards.
GACGTCACTGCGGCGCCTTTTTCTGAAAGATACTGCAGTATTAATTGTGTAAAGTCCGGTGTTTACTGCTGATTGAAAGAGTCGAGTGAAACGGAGAATTATATTCTGTGTATTAGTGACAAGTGTCTTCCTGATGTATTAATTTATGGGCTTCGTCTATAATCTGTACATTATTATTTGGAAAAAAAGACATCGTAAACGTTTCCACTACGGCATGCAAACGATGTTCAAACGCCGAGACTTAAAATATTTGCCAAAAAATTACGATCGCTGGAGCGAATAAATACTCCAATATTGGCTCACGTTATACTCTTACATAATAAGCACTAATACACGTATATATACAATGCAAATTAAACGCGAAAAAGTTATCCTCCTATATTAGACATCAGTAAACACCATTTCGCTATAACTGCCGGCATTTATCAGAGCGATGATGATTTATCGAGCTTTCATTCGAAATTTTCGTAGAGGTACGAGGCGATTACACTGCAGATGAGGAAAGAATATCACGGAGGCGCAAAGCTATCAAGTGCGCTTTCATTAAGCCGAGAGTGAGGGAGAGAAAGAAACGGCTATGGACAGCTAGAAAAGGAGAAGCGAGAGAGAGGCTCACCGAAAAAGAAAAGAAGACACACACACACACACACACTATACGGTAGAGAAAGCCAAAAGCATCGCGCGTCCTAAGGGCCCGTGCGGCCCACGCGCTCGCTCGAGAAAACGAAGTCGAGTCAAGAGAGCGTTGTCGGCTCAGCTCGCACAACTGGTTTTTTAAACACAGCCAACGACGATGGCTACACTCCATTCTTCTGCTTCCTTTTTTACCGTTCTTTATAATCGTCAGTCCGTACAACGGGGACCTCTCTCTCGCTCTCCTTCGCAGTATTTCTCTCCCGATTTTTTTCTCTTTCTCTCTCTCTCATCTCTGCTATATAGCCTCAAGCGAGAGCATTCCCGGCGCTTCTTCTTCTTCGTCTTCTTCTCCAGACTGTATACCTATATGTACTCCGCAGCGCACACACGCGAAGTGATATCGCTAAACGGAAATGCTTCTGTTGTGTAGGCAGTCTCTCTCTATACATATACTGCGCCGCAGGTTTATATATATAATAAAATCGGAACAGTAGTAGAGCTACTTGAAAATCTGCTATTTGATATGCGCCGCGCGAGTCAAGGCTATACGTCTCTCGCGCCGTGTGTGCTTTTGTGAATCAATTGTGAGCTGTATAGATTCGGATTACTGCTCCTGCTGGTGGCCGGCATGAAATTTTCAATTGAGAGGGAAACACACACTGGCTATGTGGAAAAAAAGCCTTCTTAGGTTTCTTCGACTTTGCATAGAGCTACTGCGGCTTGTTTTTTCCGATACGGAAATACCGGTGCCGAATTCTTTTTGGCCTGCCTCAAAAGTCGCCCCCTTCTTATATACCATTTCAAAGGATGACGCCAAGGAGCGGATGGATTTTTGTTAAAAATAAAACGAGCCGAGAGAGAGAGAGAAAAAGGAACGTGCCTGCGCGAGAAGAAGCAGCTGAAATAGTCAAACCATTCCACCGAGAGAGTCCGACAAACAAATAACGAATACTCGGAACTTTGAACGAATCACCTATGTAAAGGTACGACTCGCCGTGTTCTTTCTCGCGCGCGACTAATACAAGTGCCTTTATTCACTGATGATAAAAAAAACGTCGCGGTGGGGACAGAAAATTCTCAGCGTGTGCGTGTGTGAGAGGAATTGTTCTCGAGTGTTTTTCACGGGTTTTAGGTTTTTCAGGTATAATAAATACCGAGCGACAGCCACTATATACCTGTAAGAGTTGCGTAAGAATCGATCGAAAATTTGTCATTCGCGTGAAAAAAAAAACTAACAACCGAACAAAAAGTATATTATTTTCGTTCTGCGCGAGCGGAAAATATTTATTTTATACGCACTGTCCACCTGAAACTCGTTCCTAGTCACCACCACAAAGTTGAGGAAAAAAAAGAATATCCTCCGCGTACCTATATACAGCCGCACACGATGCGTCACACTGGTCTCTTGAATATTTGCCAAAAGACGCAGAAGACTATACGTCCCTTTCGTCGCGTATATAACTGTCTTGTGTCCGAAAACCGCTCGTCTACCTGCTGCTTTTATAATATAATATACTTATCTCGGAAATTTTCCACGCGACTTTTCGGCGACTTTGCATTCAAGTCGCGCGATGCACGCTTGCGATGATTCATGCGAGCGCATCAGAGTCGTGTGTGTGTGTGTGCATGTATATATAGTAATGCGTTTCGAGCTTCTTCTTCTTCTTCTCTTGTAGAATATACACGTGTATTCTATATGGTATAGAGGAATGCCGTAATTCACAAGTGCGTCGGAGTAGTAGATGCTGTCTTTTCCACATAATGTTTGCTTACCTTAGCGCTAATGTATGTAATCGTAATCCTGACTCACTGATTGCTTATTATTTTTTCTAGACTTTCAATTATAGCCATTATATAGCCGGCGGTTGCGGCGTAAGGATCGAAGATTGTCGAATCATTAAGCGTTATTAAAACATTTCATATCGGCGCGAAACGGCCTTCGCTATATCTGTACACACACCGCGCGTAAACTGTTGTTCAGCAGTAGTAACAGCGACAAAACGTTTTTCCTTAAATAATCAAAAAAACAATTCATATAACCTACTCGCGTATACGCGTATAATCTTCGAAAAAGCCTTTGTCCAACTATAATCCTTGGCGGCGTTTGCGCACAAACGAGATTAAAGCGAAAAATATATGACTTTTGTATACCGGCGCCCTACAGCAAAAGTCCGGAGGCGAGCGGCGGCGGCACATGCATGTGCATCGAAGAGCCGAGATACAAACACAGACAGTCTGCAAAGTATATATATAAGAGGGAGGCTGTTTCGAGGGAAGGAATTAGCGGTTTATTCAATTATTGTAATTTACTTCTCAAACACAAACACGGAGAGAGAACGTATATATCTTGCGGCTGCTCCTGGTAAAAGACGCGGGAGAACAACCGCGAGCGGCGCACCGCAAACACTCGCATTACACGCGTCGAACTTCGGGGGATTTCATTTGTTTGCCCACAGACTCTCCCGCGCACTGCTCTTGTATAGGGTTAATCCGTATAGCAGAGAAAGTTGAGCTGCTGCTGCTGCTGTATGGACTATTACGGCTATGGTGTGCGATGCGTCGATGGCCTTTTTCTTGCAGAGACGCGCGAGAAACGTGTAATGCGGAGGTACATAGTCGAGTGGATACCCTTGGGATTGGCCGAGGCAGCTACTTTGTATGGTGGATTTGTTTCTGATACGACTTGTGGGAACAGTTGGCCGTGTAAGCGATTGATGATTCTATTAGCGTCCGATGTGCGTGATACATTATTTTTCTAATAAAGAATTTTACACATTGAAAATGAAGGGAGCTCTCGCAAGCTGCAGCACACACCTTTGAAGTAACGCCAAAAATCGTCTGCTCGACACACAGCATCAGCCAAAATAAAAAAGGGGAAGCAGAGCGGCGTATACACGCGAGAGCTAAATTTATGCAAATTCTTCGACGAACGCGCTGCTTTCGCCCCTCCTACCAAGGCGAGAGAGACCTTAGAAAACAACAGACAAAAAAAACCGTTGCAGTAATGTAAGGGTTTTCCACTGTCGCAGCGTATATAGCATTGATCGAACTTCTCCACCGCGGCGTCGCGATCGATATGCATATGAGCTCTCTCTCTCTTTTGGATGATGGGCGAAAAAAAGCAGGGAGAGAGAGAGAGAAAGAGTTAGCCTCGGTCTTTTTTTCTACCACACACATACCCTCGGACCCTCGTTTGAATAACACTGAAAAAATTTCCCTAAACGGTTCCGGGGCTGCAGGTCAGGTTCGCCTCTATATGTTGCATAATAAAAGAAACGCATTAACTCGCTGCTGCTGCTGCTAGCCCGCCACCTTTCTTCCCTTTTTCCGCGCTGGCTGTGTGTATATATGTATATAAGTGCATCGAGGCACTACACTACCTGCTCTTTTCTCTCTCTCCTACCTGTTCGCTCTCTTTCTCTCTCTCTCTCTCTGTGTATTATGGAGACGCGACGGAAAAAGAGGGAGAGAGAAAAAAAGGTCCAGGGTTACGTATGTACGTACGTGCACACAAGGGTTGTGATCGGATCGACCGATGCTGGGGGAATCAAGTATCTCCTGAAAGGAGACACTGCGCGTCGGAAGTGGGACTGTTTTTCTCAAGCTTATACGCGCGCAACCATCAAGAGAGAGAGAGAGAGAGATGACCCGTCGCGCGCTCTTTTTTTAAGAGCAAAAACGCGGAGGAGTGTCTGGCAGGACACGCGGCTTCCTTTTTCGATCTGTTGGCACGATCGCGTGCGCTTGTTATCCTTACTGATGACAGCAGCAGTAGAGAAAAAAAAGAGTAGGAGAGAGAGGATGCTTTATTGCTCTGGAAACTCGCGAATGTTCTCCTCACCGCATGTAAATCATAACGCGTATACACACTTATCACGCAGTTATCAACTAATGACAGTCCGGAAAGGGATATACACAAACTCGATAATGTAAGATCGAAGTATACGGAATAAATATCCCCAAGGGTATATACGTAATGCCTGCTCTGAATCACCGAGTCGATGATACACACGAGTATCATTTTTTCCAAATCGACACGCACTTGTCGCGCCCCGTATGTATATAATCACTGTACTTTCCACGGAGAGACGGATCCGTAATGGAATGACTGCTCGAAATAATCTTCGACGGGAGAAAGAGAGAAATCATAAAGTCGTCTGACGAGCCGCGGATCTCGTATATCTTGATACAGTTTGCGCTAAAAGTAACACACACACACGCACATTCGTATGTTTTTAACGTGTCTGCTGCAAATTTAACGGTTATTTCATCGATGTTATAAACGTGCGTAATTACAGTTACGCGGTTTAACACTTCGAGTGATACATGCTCACGAACTCGAGGTAATAAATAATTTTTAAAAAACCTAGTCCTAATGCGCGGATTTATGGACGATCCATCACAGGATCAACGATCAATTTTTCCCTCAAAACCGCGGGGCTATCTACTTTCGATCCGGACTCTATACATATATACACGCGAGTCCACATTCCTCGGGAGAATCTCTCTCTTGAGAGAGTCTCACACGAAACGGACCTCTAACCGTTAACGCAGGCAGACACACACGCCTCTGCGACGCGGACAATTTATTAGATAGGCCCGGATAAACGCCAGCGCTAATAACGACGGAGGTGAAATGCGCGCCGCAGAGATAAGGAGCAGCATATCGTGAGATGCTCATCCTCGGCATCGATTGTGTCCAAACGGTGATATCTACTTACACGCGCGTTGGCTTTTCTGTCAATCGTGGGATATTCTCTGGCTGCTATATTGACAGTTCAATATTTGTAGAGGAGACTTGGTTGGCGCGTAAAAGCTTGTATGTACCTCTATATACATACAACTGTTCAGTTATGCGTATGCGTATGTTTGTGTGCGAGAGTTGGAAGCCCTTCGGATTGAAAAATAAAATTATTATTCAAGTCTGATAAGAAAACCTAATATTATATTTTTCCAGCGTGTGTATATTGAGGAAACATATACTGTCTCTAATTCCATAATCCGTTGAGTACACTCGCCGTCGCGTGTACAAATTTAAAAAATGATAAAAGGAAACAGAGTCTTGATTTTCGTATAGGTATACAACATACAGGTATACCACATGAAAAGAGGCAGTACAACAGTAAGGCATTTAACGAGTATCGAGTAATAGCAGTCGACACCTTGCGAACAACGAGTATATAGTAGTGTGGAAAGACGATCTAAACGCGCGCACAGAACACACAGCGTAAAATGGAATTTCTGGGGTCGACGTTCCCTAAAGAAGAAAAGGACCGAGACGAGAGTCTGCGCCGGCAGCAGCAGCAGCAGCAACTTGGAGTGGGTCACCGGTTTCCCACTATTCGATAATGGGCCTTACCCACTTCGGGCCCCGACGTGCACCTGTAAGCCATCACGCATTTTTCTCCGCGCACCGCTTTCAGTATATATTGAGAGAGGCTGTGCTGGAAGAAAAAAAAATATCTCTCTCTCTAACCCAAAAAGTCCCGCTTTCCAGAAACTGGATAGAGACACCCGTGTGTTTCTTCTCGTCCATCGATTTATCTCACTTTTCACCGTTGCCTATTCAAGCTCGTCTCCCTATTTTTTTTTCTATTATACACACTCTTTGTCGGCGCAGAAAATTCAAGATCGTTTTCGAAAAAATTAATTTCACTTTCGCACGGGATAATATGTCGCTCAGCACCCGTTATGATATTATACGAAAATGTAAATACACATATGATCAAAACATTAGCTAACAGAGAGTCGGAGAGCTGAACGAAATTATCATACATAATCGAGTGTGTGTGTTACAGACGCACATAAAAACTAATGTCCTTATTCGTATTCAGATATTGGGCGCCAAACAATGTGTTACACTGCGGCGCTAACACAACAAGAAAAAAAGAAAACAAACGGATTTTTTTCCAAGAAGCCAAAACGAGCGAATCCCTAATGAAGGTCCACGCGCGTGTGTCAGTTCCGCCTTCCCTTCGAGAGATCTAGTCTCTCGCGATGCACCATATAATACCAACAGGTTCTTCTTCTCGCGTTATGCGAAATTAGCATAATCGTCATAAAGCACGCGGCGGTCCGATGAATTATTTATCCGTGTCCAAAAAAAAGAAGCCACGTATAGTCGCGTAAAAAAAAGGAAGCAGAAACGAAACGGGTATACGGCATAATGCGTATACACATCAGCAGTAGTATAGTCCTTATAGGATCTCTCTCTTCCTTGTTTCGACTGCTTTGGGCGCGAGGAGTAGTAGTAGCTGCACATTTGCATACGACCGCCGCCGCCGCATCTCCCCGCGGTGCATTGCATTAATTTTCGATCCCGCGACACACACACACACACACGAGGACTGACCTTAAACCTTCCTCTCTCTCTCTCTCGGGCATCTAATTATCGTTCAAGGAAAAGCATTAGCATGCGGTCGCGTGCCACTGGCGCCAACTATTATGTTGCGGCTCTCTCTCTCTCTCTCTCTCTCTCTCTCTCTCCTTTCTTTCTCTCACTGCTTTTTTTTAATGAGATTTGAGCAGTCGAGGACTAATAAAACGCGGCGGACGGACGAGTATTATAATAATGCGTCTAACGTGGAAGTGTGAAGTGGATTTTTGAGGAGCTTGATTTCCATCGGACACGAGAGTCGATTAACCGTGTAATTTATTTGACGAGTGGGGGCTTTTTTTATGGAGTGTCGCTGACAATGGACTGCTGGCTGTGTAATATAACCACTAATTGAGAGGCTGGTCTCCTTTTGTCAAATGCATCATCATCATCGTGCGGTTAATGACTGTTTTTGAGAGAGAAACAGAAAAAAAGGGTTGACGGACTTTATTTTTATTATTTTTTTTTTTTTCGTTAATTAGAGACGCGGCACGAGACTCTTGAGATTTTCAAAATTGGCGATGAATTACTCGGCGGTTGACAGCTATTTCGAAAGTCCGCTTTAATAGTAGTTCAGTTGGTGTATAGGAAAGTTAAACACATAACTCATCGTAAGACCACTTAAAATACTACTAAACCCCACCATAAATCGGCCGCGAGAGACATAATTAAATCACGTTATTCATGTGAGGATCTCATTTAAATGATTCTAAACTCTTTGGATATATATACGTGTATACCCCTTATAACTCGCGGAGAGTAGTCTTTTCGAAAGCAAACTTTCGCTGCCCATAAATATATATCCCCCCGCGGAATGCAATCGATAGCTCCTAAAAAGTTTCAGCTTTTCTGGGATTCGTTGACCTCTTCTCTCACTCTCTATCCTGCAACCACCGTAACTCCGAATCTAATATGTGCAACACTTTTTTCGATATACGTTACGCAGAAGTAGCGTACCGGGAAAAGGATTTTTCAGTTACAGCGAATGATCGTCTCCAGATATTTGCATAATAAAAGTCCAGGCATATCCCTTGTTATTTCCTTCGACAAACAACTCTCGCGCGTCTTAAAAACGATCTTGCACGCGCATTATATAACTCACGATCAATCAGCTTCGGTAGCTTAGGCCGCAAAAGGAGCAACTCTCTATTTCAATGCGCAATAACGCGGTGCATATATTTAAATATCCGAAAATCGCAGGTGTGATCGATGCTGCCGGCGGATCCGTTACTCTCTCTATCTCTTTCGTACATATAACGAGTTAACGGTCGCGCGGTGGATGAGCCGATACGTATTATATGCATGTAAATAATCGGCGATGCGAGAGCATATTCCAATAAGCGTAGAGTAGAGAGAGAGAGAGAGGAAAGGGCCCCCTTGGCGACGCGACGATAGGCAAAGTAGCGAGTTTTTTCCCACAGTCCGCTGGTGGCTCCTGGTCGCGGCCGCCGCCGCCGCCGCTCTGTTTTATTATAAATCTTCGATGATCTGCAGCAGCGACTCTACGTTGGGGGGTTGGCGGTCTCTCTCTCTCTCTTTCTGGTGTTTGAATAGGAAGAGGGCAGGTAATGGGCGCCCCGATTTGAATACACACGCATCGCTCGCTCGCGATCAAGAAGCCCAGCTCCCTGTCTCCTGCTTGCATATATTTAAATTCTTGTCCTTCCAAGGGTGGCTACTAGCAGCAGCAGCAACCCTTCCAGAGAGATCTGGAACAATGGGACGATGTGGCGCAACCCCTCGACCGGACGGATACATCCTTCCTTCCGTGCAACAGCAGTAGCACAGGTATATATGCTCGTTCGTCGCGCGATTTTGCATAGATCTCCATATGTTATCCCTTTTTCTCCGGGGCGTTTAAAAGTCCAGGTATGTGTCTGTGGAGCCGGTGTCATCCCTATGGGAAAGTGTATGCAAACCATTGTGACCCCCACGGCTACCACCTATATATATAAGTCTAGCTCGCGCTAGGGGTGCGTGTGACCGAAACTGCGAGAGGATGATGCGCGCACGAGCGATGCGAGCGACTGGAGAGGGGAAACCAACAGATCACACCCCTGAGATAGATCGCTGCTACTGCGCTGCGGAAGGATGATGCTGCACCGACGCGCTGAGGTAGTCACTACGCTGAGCCTTCCTGTCGCGCTTCTTCCACGTTCTGCATTGTGTGCTACTCTTATTCTGCTGTCGCTCTACTCTGTTGTCTGCATATTCTGAACTGTTGCGCAATGCTTCGATGGGACGATTCGAATAGTTTTACAAAAATCAAGCCAAATTGTTTGCGTTTGGATTATGTTTAATACAAAAAAAAAAAAGAAATATATTTATTGTAAGGTCACTCTATCGAGAGATTTTTCAATTATCCCGAACGGCGCCACTTGTCGCCTTGTTTGTTTTATTAGACACCGCAGATTATACAAATTAAAAGCAATTTATGCGCGGCGAGAGATATACCACTCTATAAAGTGTCTAATAGACAAGAGGTCTTTCTAAAATATATTCAGCATCATCAAACCTGTATACATCATAAATATTAAACGATCCTCAGTTTTTATACTAATATATTCTTATGTATGCGCCTGCTCGGACGAATGTACCTTGCATCAAACAGGTGGATTCTCCGATACCCCAGAAATTTCGCAAAAAAAAAGAAGCCTCCACCTTACGCAATTTTCTTTTTTCAAAAAAAAAGCTGCACAGAAAACTTTCGAGTATACAACAAACACTATAATATACGCACTCGCAAGCTGTGTGACTGAATCCCAACCCTTCCCACCACCTCTCCAGGTGTCTTTTTTTCCGCAGCCTCCGCCCTTCGTCCTTCTCTCGCACTTCCTGCATCCCTCCTCCTGCAGCAGCAGTAGCAGCCGAGACAATCGTGCATACGTAACGAGCCTATCTCTTCCGCGCACAAGATTCTCATGCGGATGTAGCCTGTGTATATAGGTGCACGCGCGAGCTTCCATTGTTAAGCAAAGTAGCGACTTTTTTTTCGACCAACCGTTTTTTTTTATTATTCGATACGCGCGCGCGCGATCTTTTTTTCGAGACGCTGGCTTCTGGCGTAACGGATGCGCGGGGCGGGATTTTTTTCAGGAGGTTATGATGAGGTAAGGAGAGTGATGTAACGTATGCAGAGGAGATGATGCTTGCGTGAGGTAAGATCGACGGGGTGATGTGTCGTTTGGTCTGAGACGTGGAGGTTTAGGGGATGTTTAGAGAATTTTTTTACGCTACTTTTTATTTATTTTTGAATGATCAGATTTTTCTTTCTTGCATCAATAATAAATAAAGAATCTAACAAAGTTCGACAGTTAAAAATTCTCGACATACCAACAACAACAACGCACAAAAGCGAATGACAGACAGGTGGTCGGAGAAACGAGTTAGAGTCTTATGCACCTGATGAAATTAAAATAAACGCACTCATCTCATTTTCATTCTCATTAGTATACGGAGAACAAGTGGCTTCTCGCGCGCGCGCGCTTTCTCTCATATTCACGGGGTAGCGAATCCCGCATAACATTAGAGCGCGACAAACTTTTTACCTCCTCTCTTCGACACACGTGTGTGCTACTGTCTCTCGCGCGCTGTGTTTTCGAATTCCACGAGTCGCAATTCAGTCGGATCGAGTTCGCTCCCTTCATTTTTGGCAAAAAAAGTGATGTGCTCTCCCGAACATCCCCACCATCACAGAGCGTCGCGTGCCCGCTATAAATGCCGAGTCGCGAGACGATCACATGGAGTGTGTAAAACTAATGCTAATGTATGCCGAGTCGGAGGATGAAATTCTGCGATGCGCACGTGCCGGAGTTTCGATTGATGAGTGAAGATTTCTGGAAGGTGTTTTTATTGAATGCATATTATAGGAAGTGTGCATGTTAATAATTTGACACGCCTGAGTCGATTTAAGAACCGTTGCCAAATGATTGGCCAAACACGTTTCTAACGTGATTTAACAGAACTGAAAATTTTACTATTACGAGGCTTCGTCAAGGAGGTTTTTGCAAGTGACTAGGATATTCGTTTAAAAAAAAATTTTTAATCGGATGTAACATATAACGGAATCTTGAGAAAGAGAAAAAAAAGCTGAATCGTATCGTAAAATAAACGAAAAAAGCTAATGTTTATAGTCTTTCAAAAACGAGGTAAGGATCTCCTCGGAATGCCGTACATTACTAATTTATTCCCGAATCTAGGCAGCAATCCAGCATGAAAAACGTATTTCGAGTTAAAATCCTCACTCGCGCGCGGCTCAATTGACCATCATCAGAGTCAAAAGCATCTCCTTCCTTTTTTTTATATCTCTCCCAAACTGCAAAGAACCCGCTTACAAGCGACAGCGAGATAGAAACACTCATTCATTATATCTGCACGTGTAATACTTTCTTCGAGTTTCTCAACGAAATCTACGATTCGAATTTCATTAAAAGCTAGGAAGGTCGTTGGCTGCCGGCTGCCATAAATTAAGCGTCAAACCGGCGAATCGCGTGTGTGTATGTGTGTAGAGCCGCCGAAAATATTTGGCCCGAAATATAAAATCGAACGGGTTCTCCACACGTACATATATAGATACAGCCTCGCTCGTCTAGAGAAGCCCGATAAATTAACAAGAAATATAGACGAGAAGCAAAAGAACGAGTATGGAAAGAGAGAGAGAGAGAGAGAGAGAGAGAGAGAGAGAGAGAGAGAGAGAGAGAGAGAGAGAGAGAGAGGAGATAGGAAAAAAGAGGAGTGGAAGGAACGAGTATATCCCGTATATACATATAGGTGCACGCGCGCGTGTGTTAAGAGATGAGGTTTTGAGGTGACGACGACGACTACGACGACTCGGTGGATATGTGTATAGCCTGAACCCAAGGACCCGGAAACGGGATTCCGCGACAACTTCGATACCGGGCGTAGCCTCCGGCGCGTTAGTTTATACGTTTACGGCAGATTACTTTGAAGAGTCGTTATTTTACGCTCGCATATATACTGTTTCTTCGCTGTTAGCTGTGGCTGACACATTCGCGATTGAAAATAAAAAATATATTGGTATTAGTTCTACTCGTCTCCCAAGTTAATGGAGCAAACCTTTAACCATAATTGTTCATTTAGCTCCGCTCAATCCCATCTCGTCTCTCTCGCATGCACGAAAAGCTTGAAAAAAAAATAAAAATAAAAATAAAAGAAGAAAGACACCGGCATACCCCGGTGAATAGACGATCCTTGCATATATACCCACACACGCACACGCACAGGTCAGCTCCGACCGACGATGATCGCCGTCTGTAGCCCGGGGCCTTTTCTCTCTTCTCTCGCGTATCTTCATCCTCCTCCCGAGAGTACATACCTCTCTCTACACGTGTATTATATATACATGCAGTCCTGCTCGCGTGCGCATATCCTGTTGTAGGTGCGCCGGTCGTCGTCGTCGTCGTCGTCCTGGAGTCTTGGCGCCTTGGTTTATTCGGCGCGCGGGATTTTAATTAAAATTCTCGCTGTTCCGCATAAAAGTGACGAGGGACCGGCTGCTTCTGCTGCAGGTTTTTGTGCGAAAAATCAGAGCAGCGTTTATGAGCGTTCTTTAGTGGCTCGGCTTTATTCTCCGCGGCTTTGACGTTTAGGGGCTGTTGCGAGGCGTGAGGAGATCAGGTGCGAGGAGATGAGGGTTGACGATGCAGAGGAGCAAAAAATTTCTACTGGGATATGCTTGGGTTGTTATTTTTGAAAATATTGAGATGCTGGATTTTAAAACGCAAATATAAGAGCGCGCGCAATTATCGATCGATGAGAATTCTGATGAAAAAAAAAGAAGTAGAAAATTATCACGCGTAATTACGCCACCGCGAGTGTGTCTCTATATACATAAATTAGAATAAAAATGAGGATAATTTTTGCAGTTTAGTATACAAGTGAAAGAGCTATATAATCTCAGGTGTCTATGCTTTTCCTATGCTAATTTCTAAGGCTAATCGAATAAATTGAAATTCATTATATACGAACATGAAATTAAAATAAGTTACTGTCCACACAATGTCCATTAACCTTTCATTACCGCCTCGTTCAACAAGGTAATTTTCATAATTTTTACACGCCTTTTGACGCGAACTAAATAAACAATTCCACGAAATATAAGCCGCAAAATAATGGATCGAAAAATAGATTAACTTAAAACTCGCGCGCCAATATCCCCAATTTATCGCTTCCATCAGGTCTAACGAAATTCTCGCGCGCGCGCGTATAAGGACCTCTCCGCGCAGGACTCTATAACGACGTTAATTTAACAACAGTCTGCTCGGCGGGACTTCGTTTCGGTAAATGTCTCGAAGGCTAATTTGATTTTGCAGCGAGAGAGCAGCCTCGGCGACGCAGAAATGTCCTCGACTCTCTCGGGCTCGACAGGGCGTGAAGCCTTCGCCCCGATAACGAGCTGCTGTGGAAAGGACATTCCGGTAGCTCGATCAGCCATACACACGTACACATGCACAAGTGGAAAAAGGACGAACGGCCGCTAATGCGCCAGAGATTGTTACTAATTATTATTATTATTATTTTTATATTACGAAAATTATATTGAGTATTTAGTAAAAGCTTAACAAGGTTTTATCTGTACAATTCGAGCGTATGCAAAAAAAAAATATAGGTACGTTAATAAAGTGAAATTTAAGTTAGTTTTACAACGTCATTATAGGAAACAATTCACATACACGCACTCATATAATAATACTTTAATTAATTTAATTATACTTAATTTTTTTCATTTGCCTTGAAATTTAAATTTCCTGAGTTAATTATCATTTGCCTTGAAATTAAAAATTCTGAAGTTATTTTTCAAAAATAGTTTATTCTACTACTTTTAAATTTATATACAATGTTAAAATATTCAATTCATACTTACAGGCATTTGTATTATATCTCTATTAAACATATAAAAAGAATTCATACTCTCAGTGTTATTCTTTATTATGTATAAAAAGAAAGAGATAGACTACATGTATATTATGTATTATCCACACTTTAAAATGCACTTAACGCAGTACACATATAACGAACTTAATTAGCGTTACCGAGACGATAATGTCGCGCTCAATAGCCAAGGTTCATCGCGAACTTGGATAGTCAGAGTGGATGCCACCTGATCCATGCCTTATCACTATCGACGAGGTGACACGAGGCTAATTGTCCGAATGCGGATAATTTGCGAGTCCAGTTCCGCGGGCACAAACTTGACCACACACACGCACACACCTCGAGCCTCTCTTTTATTAAATAAAGAGAACAGCATTCTCCCAGTCCGTGCCTTGTTCTTTCGCTTCCCTGTCACACATTTCACGTTTCTAGTCTAGAAGCACGCACGGTACAGCCGGGAACCATCAACCGATCACCTCCTCCTCCCCCAGTATAACAACTGTAACAATATTATACGAGTTTTCGCCAAATTTTGCAGCAAAAATATTTGTATACGATTTAACCATAGAACAAGATGAGTAATTTGGATTTAGATGAAATCAAAATAGTTGACGATCATACGTCGGAATTTGAAATATTAAGAAATTTAGTAGACGAGAAGGATGGTGAAGATCCAATACAGATACTGAACGTCGGAGAAATTATTCGAAGACATAAACTTTGGATACAACAGATGCCAAGAGTGGTTCCTCATTTTGGTATGATTCTTAATAATAGTTTTTTTGAATACGTACATAAAGGAGATCTTTTTCTATGCATGAAAAATCAATGGAAAATCGAGATTTTCAGTCAGCGGGAGGAAAAGTAGAAGTGGAAGGAAATAGTATATTGTGCAATTAGGGGGGAGAGGGCTATTTCTAACGAGGACGAGATTTTAACCGAAGGCGCCCGAGACATAGGAGAGTGTTAAAATCTCACCCGAGGTAGAAATTGCCCTCCTCCCTTGTTACACACTGTACTTTTTTGACAAGTGCCTGTAAAGGCCCGTTTTCACGCATATGCAGTGAATGGTAAGTTGCGCATTTTGAGTTGTGTACCACTCTCTACCAAATTCAAAAAATTTTTAATTTTTCATAATTTTTTAAAATTTGAATAAATTTGAGTAGCGCTAGGAAATGGCTATTCCTTCCCTTAGGAAGGGAAATGACCAGCTTGCCATCATGCTTCACATTAGATGCATGAAAAAGGGCTTATTTCATGCATCTAAAGTAAATGGCAAGTTTCTCATTTCGAGCGTCAGGGAGGGAGTGATTCTCTCCCGCTGCTCAAAATTAGTAAAATTTTAAAGATTTAAAAAATGTTGAAAATTTTTGACGACTTAAAATGTGCAACTTACTATTTACCCTATATACATGAAAAAGGCCTTTTCATGCACTTGTCAAAAAAGCAGTGTGTAACAAGGGGGGAAGGGCAATTTCTCGCTAGAAATAGTCCATTTTCTCCCCTGGTTGCACAATATACTATTTTCTAAGTAAATTTACTGCTCAAAAATGGTACAAATATTGAAAATTCGTAAAATCTTTGAAAACATTTTTTTACATTCAACAGTTGTCTTCAATTTACAATTTTAGCTGTTTATTTATTTCCAAGACATATAATATAAATAAAATACAATTTGCACGATAGAAGGCAACCATTGTTAGCAAGTATTATTTAACAAGTATTGTTTAAAGTAGGCGCTACTAATCGCATCCGTATCATATAAAGATATTAAATGCATAACTAGCGACTTTGCACACACAGAATAAAAAAGTGTCGAGAGTTACCAGCTGTAACAAACTTATTTTTTTAGCTATGAAGTGCAATTCAAATCCAACGATAATCAAAGTCTTAGCAGCATTAGGAGGACATTTCGATTGTGCTTCGAAGGTTATAAAAAAAAAATTTATATTGTATAGGATTACATAAATCTTAAAATAGTAACTACAAATATACGTTTCGTAGGGAGAAATTATTCAAGTTATGAAATATGAAGTATCAGGTGACAGAATAATTTTTGCCAATCCAATCAAATTTTCATCTCACATAGAATATGCTAGGAAAGTTGGAGTGTCAGCGATGACTGTTGATACTGAAGAAGAGTTGAAAAAAATTAAAAAAGTTTATCCAGAAGCAAAGTTGATAAATAATTTATTTCATTCAATGTTTTATATTTTTACAAGTATTTTGATCTAATAATAAATTGATTTCAGGATAGTAATACGTATTCGTTGCGATGCTGTAGCTAAAAATGTGGCTACTTACCGTTTGGGTGAAAAATTCGGATGTGATCCTTCCACTGATGCTATTCAGTTAATAAAGGCTACCTTAGATCTTGGTTTGACTCTACATGGATTTAGTTTTCACGTTGGTAGCCCATGTGGCGAACCTATGGCTATTTGTCGTGGAATTAATTGGTGTAAAAAATTAATCGATACAGCACAGGCAATGGGCTGTCGAGATGTTCAATTGATCGATATCGGTGGTGGTATCCCGGGTGACCGAGATTCTGTGCTTGATGACGTATGTAATAATTAAATATAAATAAATACAAAGCTTAGCTTTTTTGATTGAATAATCATAATATCATAATATTTTTAATCAAAATTTAATCATCAGTTTTCAGACATAATCAATAATGCACTTAAAAACATAGATTCATCTATAAAAATAATCAGCGAACCTGGTCGCTATTATGTTTCGTCCGCTGTCACATCTGCAGCTTGCGTCTTGGGTAAGAAAACTTTGATTAAAGATAACCAGAAAACTTTTATGTATTATATCAGCGATGGCGTATATGGTAGCTTCAATGAAGAACTATTGCAAATCAGAGCAAGACATCCAGTTAATCTTAACAAAGTAAATTTACATTCTTTTTAAATATAATTAGTACGAAATATTTAATGCAATAATGAGCAAAAATAATTTTCATCCAGTCCGCATCAATGGACGACGAAAAATACCTGAGCACAGTGTGGGGTCCTACTTGTGATTCTTTTGATGTTCTTTTTAAAAACCATATGCTACCGAAGTTTAATGTTGGAGATTGGCTTGTCTGGTTAGATATTGGTGCATATTCGACATGCCGTTCAACCAAGTTTAATGGTCTTCAAGCCCCAAAAACACATCCATTTATAAGGAGAAAAGACTGGTAATACTTTCAAGATATGTATTATTACTATTTTTCAAATCATCTATCAACTGCAAATTAAATATTTTACTTGCAGGAACTACTTATGGGGGGAAGTAAAAAATATAGGCAACATCTAAAAAAACTGCTGCTAATTCATTGGCATTTAGCCTCCACCTGATCGGCTTTTCGTTATTGTTCTAATATGAAACATCTTAAATATATTTTATCAATTTAGTTTGGGAAATTACGATTTTTTGTTAGAAGTATTATACAATAGATAGTTTTGAAAATTTTTGTCAATAAAAAATATTTGAGAATTGATATCACACTTTTCTATTTAAATAATCAAAATTTTATCGAAATAAGTTATACATCATAGGTATACAAATTAAATAGGAAAGCAGATCGTACTTTCGGAAAATCAAACGCAATCTGTGACGGCGTGTTTTCACGGCGATATTTGATGATGACCCCTTCCACATATGAACGTACAATTCAGCTGCATGCAGCTACGTCAAAATCACTACCTAAACAACCGTTCAACGTTCAACCGTAAGCCCCTAATATTCAACCCCAAACATTGCCAGTTTTGGACAGAAAATTCAGTAAAAAAAAAGAAAATACCATGAATATCGAAAGAAGGTGAAAAAGCTCAAGTTTTGAAGTGAAACCTAAAATCCCTAAACTCTAGCTCTTATCCCATGCGCCGAGTTCTGGGCGAAAAAGGCATTAATAATATCGACTGAATTCTAGTAGGTAGTCTAATTGACAAAATAATGTTGTATATATAAATATATAATTCAAAAATAACTGATACAAGGTAAGAGGGAGGGGTATTAGTAAAGTGATTGGACTACAGAGGGAAAGGTGTCATAACTGTGATTGGTCCAAACAGTAGTGGGGGTAGGGGTGTCATAAATGTGGCCCAAACAACGGAGAGGGGGGAGCGTCAGCGGCTCCGACCACCTGTAAGTGGTTGGAAATTGTTCAAACAAATTTATTATATATAGTTAATTGATTTAACATTAAATACATGGCTTTTTAACGGATAACTCCTAAGGAAGAAAAAAAAACAAATTTATGTTCAGCAAAATTAAAAATATTTTTTTTCTCGAATTCAGAATCCAAGCACCTTCAAACACGTTTCTACAAAGTTTTAAAGAAACTGAAAGTTTTACTACAAAGCTTCCTCTAGAAGGAAGCAAAATTAACAATTAGTTCTTTTAGTTTAGTGAAATTTATGGAATAGCTAACATTTGGAATGCATTTTTTTAATGTCTTATGAAAACTGTGCAATATAATACATATATAAATTTTAAACTATACTTGTGAAGTATACCATTATTATAAGTAAAGATACTTTGTCGAAAAATTCTGGAAAAATTCGTGAAAACTCGTGACAACATAGGACATATTTTACATTTTCAAAACAAAGTAAAAAACTTGCTTTAATTTGGCAGAGAACTATTCATATAAATGCTTTAATAACGACAACTGCGCGCAGAACTTTTATATATATAGATCTCATTGGGCGTATACATGTTTCTTTGAGACATGATCTATGCGAACTTACTGCTCGGCGAGAGTGGCTGCTTGTAGGCTGCTTATGCGCGCGTTAATACGGTATTTGCGATCATTTGTTAGCTTTTGCAGGATTAACGTTGAGGTGTTTGTTGCTGGGTAAAAATGGATTACGGGGTATATAAGGAGCGTTGAAAATTTTCGAAGGGTATTAGACGGAATGGCTTGGACTGTCTAGTTAGCAATATCAACCTAGAAACTTGTAAAAAATGATGATTCTTTCGAAGAAAGAGAGAAAAGAGGTGTCACGTAAGAACGTTTCGCACAAAAGTATCTCTCTTACTCCAAGACCCTTTTTTTCCTCTCTCTCCATCCTTCTTCCCCCCTCCTCTCTCGACATAAAAGCACATAATCACAGTTCTCTCCCACACAGCGATGAATTCCGCATAGATCTCTCCCGCAAGACTTTTTTGTCCGAGTCAAGCTTCTTGGCTGCACAATAGTCATCGCACACTCACATCTTCAGGAGCAGCTATAGCAGCAGCAGCTGAGCTCCCGGTGTTATTTGCTCGTCCGTTTAGGCTCGCGTGCGCTGCGATCTCGCGCACTCGCGCTATGTTTGACCGAGAAATTATCCAAAATTAACACTTAACAAATTAAACAAAGCCGCAAACATTGCGTCAATAAATACTTGCGCTTCTAAAAGGACCCGCTCGTACACAGCTGCGTGTATGTGTGATATGTCTGTGTATATTATACCTTCTCTACGCACCGGCATATATTTTTCTTATTTCACAGACACGAGAGCTGCGCCGCGGCTGTATAGTGGTGGTAGTCGTCAACGCGTGGATTTACGTTCTTGACAGCTAGACAGAGAAAGAGAGAGAGAGAGAGAGAGGAGAAGGAGGAAGAACGTGTTTCTCAGGGTCAGCTGCGAGAGAGAGAAAGAGAGAGAGACGCGCGCGCACAAGTCCCCATAAAATTGCTTGCGTACTACGCAAGCGCGTGCGCACCGCCGTTGTTGCAAGTGCTTAAATGTTGTATACATGTCGCAAACGAGAAATGGCTGCTCTGCTGCTGCGAGAGCCTGTGCAGTGTATAGGTATAAGCCAGTAGTAACGTTGCGAGCTGCTTCGATCGATGGACTACACGAAAGGTCCGAGTTTGATAATTATACCGCGAGAGAGATCGGTATAAATATTCTCGAGGCTTACATCACCCGAGTTGCTGGAGATCATTTAATAAAGTTGCAGCGGAGGATGTAAACTTTGAGATGTACGCTTATTGCGTCATCGCGCTCTTACTAAGTTGTACAGGTATATACACCTAAATCTGTGATTCGGGGGGAAAATATCGACGATGCTCGTGTTTTATTGATAATTAAGAAATTATTTCCTCCAAGTGTCCGTTTTACGTCGGCGTAAAGGATACTGTGGAAACGTTGAAACTCGCGCACGGGTTACAGGTTGCGGTAATTGACTAGATAAACCGCAAGCTCTTAAAGCCGTTTTAATGATACGTTATTTAAGGCTTTTACCAGCATATATTCGCTTACATAAATAGATTTACACTTATTGCTTTAATTAGAGAGCTCTCCGCGGCGATGATTGGAGAAAAGAAAAAGCTTATATTAGTTCCTTATTAACGCACTACAACTCTGCACCGATTCCTTATATATTATTATAAGATTCACCAAAAATCGCCGACGGTGTCGAGCTGCAAAGAAAAAAAAACGTCCGCCGGCGGAGAGAGAGAGAGAAAGAGGATTGCGAAGCCGACAGGCAAAGTCAATTTCTGAAAACTAGGAAGTCCAGTTGTGCTCACGTGTCCGTCTTTACACTAAGTGCACGAGCCGAGCGCAAATGTGCGCAAGTCTTTATGGGAGACCGGTTGACATGACTCGACCTCTAAAAATAACTGCCTAGAGAACGTGTGTAATACTCGCGCGCGCTGTTGCTGCGACTCTCTGAGGTAAGAGAGAGAGAGAGAGAAAAATATCTATAGCATTGTGTTAATTGCTATTACTTACATTTGCACGCTGCTCCTTTCATCTTGACTCGAACGGCGCGCGCAACGGCATTCAATCGCCGTGACGAGAGACTCTCTTGCAGATTTTGCGCGTTATGTCTGGAAACAAATTTTTTTTCTTCAAAATCTTGAGTTGGTATATTTTTACTATAATATTTAAAAAAATCCTTAATAATTTTATTTTCAATTCTTCAAGGGATTTACCTACTAATAGCTACGTGACTTTTAATTAGTCGTCATATACAGCACCTTTTTCTTCCTGGAAGATCGCAAACGATATTCCCCATACATCACTGGACACACACTCGGCCGGTAGCCTGCATCTCTCCTTCCGCTCTTTATCAATGGCATACCTCCAAACCCACAAGCATCAAAAAAGAAGCAACGAAGAAACCCTCTCGAGCAGACCTACCGGCTCAGATAAGTCAACCTCCGCCGACCTTTTATTCCCGTCTCTCTCTCTCCTGCGATATTCTTTATTACCCAGACTCCTCGCAAGCGGGTGCGTTATGCCTCTCTCTCAACAAAGTACAAGAAGCAAAGGGTTACAAGCCTCGGCGCGTGTTCGGGGCCTTACTTATTGGACAGTTTACACAGCCGAGCGTCCGCTCGTAACTCCCGCGAAAGCTCTCTCTCTCTCTTTCTCATGTGTGTGTGCGTGATGGCTCGCGATAATTTTCGGACGAAACACCTGCAGCGATAATAATTTCGTTTTGTGTATTTTCGATTGTACACGACTCCGGCTTGTTGTGCTGCTGCCGCTGCTTCTTTCTTCCTTCCTTTCGATTTTCTCTGTATGCTCGTTTTTCTCTCTTGGGCCTTTCGCATAAGGCTGAGAGAGAAAGAGGCTTATTTAGTGGACTTTGCGTGGGAGTAGGTGAATGATGTCGTCTTTTTGAGGTGTCCGTTAGGCAGTTGCAGATATTATTTACTACAGGGAATCACTTCCTATACAGACTTTTACGCAAAGTTTAGACTGGTACCTATACAGACTTGTTTTCGTTGCGATAGCATATGCACAAATGACAAAAGTCTTGGGAAATTTTTTTAAAATGGACTATATACAATTGATTCACAGGTATACCAATTTAAATACGAGTACGCTCTTTCGAAATTTATATTCCAATCAATTAAAATGATAAACATTTTCATCGGCGCATAAGTTATTGACATTAAATTATCCCATTTAAATTTTTATCTCAAACCGATTGGCCGCGTCAAATGCACACACACACACGTGCGTTCCCCTTGACAAATGATTGATGCCTCGTTCCCAGATATATACTCACGCACTTAAGTAGACACATCACGCTTATCGCGCGCGCTGGCAAAAATCCGCTTCGATTCTCGCGCGCGAGCGCGACTGGTTCTCAGGCTCCGTGTATATACGTGTGTATATAATAACGCAACGCGTCCGCCAAGTTTATTTCGCTCGTGAATTTATACGCCGGCATTGTGTGTGTCGTTGAGGTGTACGTTGCAGTGTGTATAGGGGATATTTTTGCATAAAAATGCCCGCCGAGTGATTGGGCACTTTGGAAAATTTAGGTGCCAGGGGTGCAACGCACCGGCTATAACAATGTTGTATGTTAACAGACAAGTCTATTCGCATATATATATATATGTATATACAAGAAAGATCGTGTAACCGTCGGGGGGTATAACTGTGTATCTGTATACGGTATAATTTCCGGCAACAAAGTCTTGCCGTTGCGTATTTTTATAAAAAGAATGATAATTATCTATATATGTATAGTTCATTGATTTTCCATCGTAGAGAGAAGAAGAGAAAAGAATACAAGGCATTGTCCCTCTCGAAAATCGATTCGACTTCTCGTTAAATCGTCATAAATCACCGGCAGGAAAAATCACGAAAGCCTTTCATTCAAAATCTCCACGTAACATCTTCATATCATCACAGCGTCCCGTCGCGACTGTTTTCTCTACTTATGCCCAATAAAATCAATCACAGCCAGAACTAATGACAAATCCGTCACATATTCTACTATAACATCGACGTGTGCAGTCCTCCTCCTCCTCCACTGCAGTGTCACCCTTCGATTTTTCCACCTCCTCTTCTCTTCTTCTTTTTCGTTTCGTTTTTTTCTCTCGGCGAAGCAACGTCATCGTAGCTCGCACAAAAGGCCGCAGATGCCTATCGTCCGGCTATAGGAAATTGAAAGGGTGTCTAAGGAGGTGTCTATAGTGGGCGAACTCTCTCCGCGGGGGCGGTTTCTCTCTCTCTCTCTTTCTCCGCAGGGTGGCCCCGAAGATCGTGCCGGTTGATAGCGCAGGATAATGGTTCCGCGTATGTGTGTGTGTGTGTGCACGGGTATACAATGGCCCGCGGGCTAAGCCTCGCCTCAGTTGTCTTTCGTGCGCGAGAGAGATCGGTTTGGGGGCTATTCTCTCGGAGATATTCCCCTGCGAGGAGGTTTTTCGGGGCTACTGGATTATTAGGAGGTAACTGTTTGCTCTACGTGTGGGTGGGTTATATTGAGGAGACAATATCGTGTGGATAAGAGATGCGATGGTAATCGCTTAAATGGGTATACGCGCGGTGATGAATGGATTTTTATAATGATTACTCGGAGGATACAAATTTTGACTTTAGTTATATAGGAGATATACGCACAGTACGCGCGTTTCTGAGAAAACGCAAATTTCAAGCTGTCCCCATAAAGCGTATATAGATATATACACGCTGAGCTGAATCAAGTTTTAATGCAGTGCCGGCGGAATTCTTCACACGCCGTAAAATCCGAACCAGTACTAGAGCAAACTATAAACCGCAATTAAGAAACATAGCCGAATAGTAGCTAACTTTATTACACGTCTTATCGTCCTGTTTACGTAAAGCCCTCAGAAAAACTACGTTGCTCAAGACTTTACAACTTCTGCATCAGCTATATATATACTCGAAAAACACATATTCAATCGATGTATCATTTTATTCGCTAAAAATCTGAATGAACGAACCGAACGTCCTTCTCTCTCACTCTCTTGGTCTCTCCATTCAGCCGTCGCGCAAAAATGCGCAGCAGCCTCCGGATAATCGCCGGTCAGGTGCAGCTTCTCTCAGTGCCGATCGCTATCTGCCAAATCACTATCAATCACCGCGCGCGCGAGAGAGAGGCTACCGGGCGACTTTTCTGCCGAACCAATCCCAAGCTGGCCTATAATCCGCTTTGTGCTGGCGCGAGAAGGAAGGCGAGCGATAAATAAATTACGGATGAGGAGAGAAAGAGAGAGAGAGAGAAGGGATGGTTTTAACGAGCCGCTCCCTTCGCGCTCGCTGTGGGACGTCGCGGAAGAAAGAGATCGGTATTAGTATAGTGGCTTATATCGACGAGTTCCGATTTCTATATGACGATTGTTGGTGTCTTTATAATAATATAGGTATCTGGTGTTTTCGAAATTGAAATTCAAAACTGCGACGCGATAGAATACTATATATATTTATACCGCCGAGAGAGATTAAGGAAATCGGTAAGAAATATAACGTAAGAAGCAAAACTCGATACAGACATAAAAATACCTCGAAAGGGAGAGAGAGAGAGAATCAATGTACGAAATGCAAACACACTCGGGGCGAATAAACCGAGGGACTTTAGCGCCTATTAATAATTTATAAACAAGCTCCGGACGACGTGCAAATTATGGCACTTCAAAAGTCGAACAAGATTTTTCAGAGCAGACGAGCGCGCTCCTTTTCCAGATAAGCCTCGAATAAAGTATCGGGAATAATCGCAAGCGCCACACTCCTTTCAATATTTTACGTGCGCCGCTCGAGAGGGAGAGCTCGTTTCGAGTCGTCACTCGGATCAATTTAAGCCTCTCTGCCTTTAATACAAACACACATGCACACAAGCCGAGGGATAACTAATATTACGGAATCGATGCACCGGTTCCAGAAAGAATTTACAGCTGTGAGAGAGTATACCTACGCAAGAGAGCTGCGAGAGTCGCTCGAAAAAATCCCAAAAAGACGAAGGTTACCTACTTTAATACCGAATCGTCCGACTCGAGAGAGAGAGAGATTCAAAACCTGATATTCAGTCGGTCATCTCGAAAGAGAGAAAAAATAAAGGAAAGAGGATAGCGAAGGCGCCGAGAACGAAGCTATCGCTGCGGGAAAAGGACAAGATGCTGGGAATGGGATTCCGCGCGTCGCCGCTCGTAAACTCGCGAATTTAACTTCCCGATTTGCCGCGCGCGCGCGCGCTCGGCAATATCGCACTTGTGCGCGCTTATAAGCGAGGACGACGATGCGACGGCCTACCCTCATATATATACATATATTTTTCGTACGATAGTCCGTGTGCGGCAGAAGAGAGAGAGAAAACGGCTCACCTTCACCTGTATATTATACCTGCACACGCTTTGCTGCTGCTGCTGCTGTTGCTTCGCGTTTATAAATATAGAAATGCGCGAGTCGATTATGCTAATTCGCGCGACTTTGAGTTAGGATCAGAAAGTCATAATCGCGGCGGAAAAAAAGAACGGGAGAAAAATCAATCAAGAGACGTGTATAGTGATGTGTCGTTGATAGCTGACTTCTTTTGCGCAACGGAATGTTATATAGACACGTATCTGCATCCAACCGAATTTACGCACTGACCGCACGATGTATATCCACTCTCGGCTCGTAAATATAACAACCAAAACAAATCCTGCCGATCGAATCGAGAAAAAAAAAATAATCCAACTCCACCCACAGCAATCATCGAGAAAGGGAAAAGAAGCCGCACGCAGCGGAATCCGTATAGTTTTCTCTCAAGGTCCAGAGCAGCGCTCGCGCGCATTTTCGTTACGTTTCCATATAATTTATTGTCTTACCGTCTCATCATCTCCCTCGAGTCGCTCTATACCCACACACACACGCATATACCTATCTCTCGCGCAACGGGGGAATAGGCGGCGGCGGCATTCGGTTACCAAAGTGGACATAAATTAATCCCGTCAAGTGTCCTCATTCGTTACCCGGTCCCGAAACACGCCTGAGTCAGAGAGAGAGAGAGAGAGAGAGACTAGCCGTTCGCGCGCGAGGAGAGGCTAAGCAAGGTTAATCTTAAGTTATAGGTATGAGGGCTTGCGTAAGCCGTCGTCGACGTCCGAGAAGCGATACGCTGATGCTTGTTGGCTCTTCGATCCGTATGCTGTATATATAGTGTACGTTGCTCCCTTCGAGCACAAAGGTGCACCTGAAATCTACTCGGAGTAGAGAAGTGGGTCAAATTCCCAGAGAAGGAACTTTCCGGATAGTAAAATCGATATACACACAGACGGGATCGACTTTTCTATATAACTGTACACACGGTTTTTCGGCTCGCTGATCTTTATGGAAAGAGACGCGAGCTGAGAGAGAGATTGAGATAAACGAGATTTATCGAGTCCAAGGTGTGCGTTATTTATTTTTATTTTTCGATAATTTCAGAAAAATCATTTGCAGCTAGCTCTCGAGCGCGCGACGAGTCATTCGCGTGGTACATAACTGACTGTCAGTGTATAGGCGAGAGATCGTCGGAAATGTAGGCGTAGCCGTCTTCCTTCTGAATGCCAGTCCTTGAAAATGAAAGGTGTAAAGCAATAAAAAAACAGCTTTGTGCCGAGAGAGCTGTGCTCGCGCGCGTTTTGTTTGTCATTCGCAATATCTTCGTAGAGACTCTGCGCTGTGTACTAATAGCTATAGTAGAGCGCGACTCGCTGCTGCTTTTCTGAAAAACATATAAGAAATCAAGGCGTGGAACGTGGTCGTCTATAGCAACGCACTTTTTTTCATTCGTTGAATAATATCGCGTTTAAAAAGTAAAGTGCATCTTTAAATATAGCTCAATAATAACTCGCACACATAATCATCTCCCGCCATAAAATGCCGAATCTGAAATATGATGAAGGTAGGTATACACACGCACACTCGTCTCTCGCATAAATTTACGAAACTAACTCGTCGATACAGCAAAGCACACCCCGAATTACCACCCTCAAAATTCCCCAACTGGCTGCTGCTGCTTGCAATTTCCAGAGAGCGCGTTACAATTTCGCCAAAGGCAGCGGCGGCGGCGAAGAGGAGCGAGTGTAACTCGCTCGCGTGCGCATTAACTACACCCTGAGCTATTGTTCCATTTCGTTCGTCCGGGGCGTCGTCCCACCCCCGCAAGTTATCGCGCGCCGGCTATAAAACAATACAGCCCTGTTACGCGCCAGAGAGAGACAGAGAGAGAGTAAGGCATATTGCGGTTATTGTTGAGCTAAGCCGAGAGAGATGCTGCTGGCTGCTGTGGAATTTAACGTTCGACGCGCGGTACACTGAGAGAGAGAGAGGTGTTGGACTTATCTCCATCAATAACTCACCGCGGCTCTAAAACTACAAATTCACAGGTGAGTCTTTGTTCGAGAGACGTGTAGAGGCTGATGGAGACCTGTGTACTATACTATATACGCGGCGCGTATGAAGCTCTATACGTGTATAAGGGGTCACTGCGCTTTTTCAAAGTGCGCGCGTCTTTCTCTCTCTCTCTCTCCTAGAGGTTTATGGGCTTCTCGATAAGATTTTCTGCGAGTAGTTTTTATCGTTTCTCTCCGGAAAAATTCCCCAATGGCTTTTACGTGACTTGGACGTTTATTCCCTTTTTCTTATATATTTATAAGTGCGTTTTTGCCTCGATGTGTCTATTATTGTATTCCTCTTAATTCGTGTACGTATAACAACGTCGGATATTGGAAAGATTTTCCGTATGGTGTGTTGACCCATCTGAATATCAAATCCATACGCTTAACCAAGGGGAAAATCCCAGAAAATCTAAATACACCAGCTTACGCAGACGGAAGCGAACGGAAAAAAAAGATTGACTTCGTATATAATAAAAAAAAGAAACATTTTTCCACTGACGACGCATAATTCAAAACGAAATCTCCTCGCTAAGCACAGAAGCTTCTGACGTACATATATAGGTATGCCTGTACCTAACTCCACACTCCCTATATATACACAGAATCGAGTCCCGCAGGATATGCGCCCGGCGAGATAAAGACTGCACCGAGAGAGAGAGAGAAGTAAGTACAGGATATCGAGTTGCCTCGTCTTCGCGCCCTTTTCCCTCGTGCGCGGGGTGTCTCGCGATTTATGCAAAATGGCACGTAGCTCCCCGGAGAGGCAGCCCCTTCTCGATCCAACACGTGCGTAGAGTAGAGGCCTACATATACGTATAGTAGACGCGCGCGTTTCGATACGCAGAGTGAGAGAAGAAGAAGAAGACTGGCTGATTTTTTTTTATTCTATATGGTGGAGGAGCCGAGATCGACGGGGCGAAAAATTCGAGCGCGTGCCGATGCAGTCTGACAGTTCGCGCTTTTGCTGCGGTCTTTATTCTTTCTTTTTTTGAAAGTGGCTAATTTATGCGGTGTGAGTTTTGTAAGCTTGATCGAGTGGACAAACTTTTAATGGGATTACAGAGGTTTTGGAAACGTCGAACGATGATGTCCCTTACGCCTGGCGGAGCAGATTTGCATCCGTGTTGAAATTCACGAAACTGAATATACATACAACAAAGTCGAATATAATATGACTCTACGCGCAAAAGTGAACTTCATCCGAGGGCGCCAGTAGGGACTAAATAGACACTAACAGCGGCGGCAGATGATCGAGTGCCCGTGGATCATTTAATTTAATTACCTCGTGGGGTTAATAGAAGAGATAAAAGTGGCGACCTCACTCTAATATACGCGCGAGGCACAATGAGCGCTGCCATGCAGCCCCGAAGAGAAAGGGAGAGAGATATATACACTACACGAGGGGGCTCGAAAGAGAGAGAATTTGCCTCAGGCCCAGCGGTTAATCGCGATGGAAATCTTGGAAGTCGTCTCGCTAAATTTAAATTCCTCGGTAATTAATACTTGAAAAATGCCGAGTTCGTGCACGGGTTTCGCTCTTTTTTCTCTCTCTCTCTTTAATACACTCTGCACCGGGAGATCCCCGAGCGTCTTGTGTGCTTGCTTCTGCTCTGGATTTTTTGATAGCTCAATTTTTTGCGCAAAGCATAACTTACGTGAGAAAGAGCGTTTCACGCTGTATTACTGCGTGTATACGGCTCTCGGGCGTTAAACTTGCTTCCAGAGAGAGAGGAATATGGAATACTTGGTTTTCGAAAATTCTCGGGTGTATAAGCACGGTTTATTGATGGGTATACGTTACTGCGGTGAAAAAAATGCTTTGTTTACGAGTTGAAAATTTCACGTTATAATATATATTTTATAAAAAAGAATACACCACAGCCTTAAAAATTTCCTTTATGAAAAAAAATTCACCAAGAAAATTCCTTTCGCGACGCCCTCCAAGAGCAGCTCTATATACTATAAAATACTCTACATAGTATAAGCCGCCGTGCGTTCGCGCAACTAAAGGGGGAAAGGCAGGCTGAGAGAGAGACTACGGGGTAGAAGAGAGAAGATAGAATGTGTCGCTCGTTTCGCTCGTCGAGGCTGACTTAATTTCATAAACCGCAACTGTTGCCTCCATTCAGCTGAAAACGAAGCAGGACTAACAGTTACGATCCACTCCTCCGCTTCTCGTGCAACGTTTCGCAGCTCTAATCGGCATACGCGCGCAGCAGCAGCAGCAGCGTAGTTTTATACTCCTGCTCCTTTTTCACCGTTTTAACGTTTATTACTGTCTATTGTTTTTACGAGCCAACGCCGCTGCTGCTGCTGCTGCCCTACGCCGGGATTTCATAAACAAACGCGCTAATCCGCTTCGTTGCGACAGATTTTCCCAGACTTTCATATATATTTTTGCTCTCGAATCTCTGAAATACGAAATTTAACGTTTGACCGCAAGTATAAAGCAATATTTTTTTAAAAATCACGCTCCGCCACCAACGAGCCATCATGTTTATAGGACAATCACACCGTTGATGCCCTTGAATGCATTCCGCGGAGCATATACATATATCGCATAAATTACGGCAATTGACGCCTTCGACTTGCGCATACGAATTTTCGTGTCGTCGTGCCCATACGTCTGTGGTATGCGCGCGCGCGAGCGTCAACCGTTTCTCTTTCTGTAATTTTCGATGATGGGCGGCCATATTAACGCGACGTGTATCGCGCGCGCATTGTATGCAGATTTAAAAAGGCTGGGCGACAATGACAATATGGGTCCTCTCTTTTCTTGGGGACACTTGGCGCGTCGTATGTATACCACCCTCTATCCGAACAGTCAACTTTACTCTGTCCATACATTAACATGTCATCAGGAATATTTGAGTGTACGAGGCGCAGTCAATCGTCGCCGTGCAGTGTGTCTTTTTCTTTTCGCAGACTAATTGTTCTTTTACTGAAAGCTGTTTTTTAATAAATAAATTATCAATGGTATTTTGTGGTATTTCTGTACGTGTAGGAATCGGAGTAAGTGTATGGTGAAAAGAAGCTTTCAAGCGTTTCAAGAGCACGCGAGCTGTCATTCCCAGCTAATAGTGATGAAAAACCCTGTATTTTAAACTCATCCATGCGTATGAGAACCGAAACGTCTTGCTCTAAATTAACTTGTCACTGAATTCGTGGATTCGAAAAGGACGAGTAGCCGCGTATTATATATTATACAGCTGTATATCCCAACCGAAATACCATCACGAGATCCTTCTCTCTGGATTTCGTCAGTCCGATTGCGCGTCATACTGGGCAACGCAAAGATTGTGCGGAGTGCTTATATACTCAATTTGGAGTTATGAATATGAATTGTGTCGTTTCAGTTATAAGAATGAGAGATTTGATTATGATGATTATGCGAGTGCACCATAGCTGAACAGTGCAGC
Source organism: Cecidostiba fungosa (assembly GCA_900474305.1). NCBI lineage: Eukaryota > Metazoa > Arthropoda > Insecta > Hymenoptera > Pteromalidae > Cecidostiba > Cecidostiba fungosa. Next base: position 63,220 of record UCOJ01000213.1, on the reverse strand, counting down.
AATAAGCAGTTATAGGCACTTTTGGCATAGATAACATCTAGTGACATATAAACTTAAAATTTTGATTTTTGAAGGTCGGGAGTTTATTGTTTTGCAATAACGGAATACACCCCTGAAAGATATGATTTAGCATTGAATTTAATAATCAGTTGTACTTTTGATAGCAATGCCGTCATTGTTTCTAGAGATTGATAAATGCTGTATACGTCACAACAAAATTTTTTTTCAGCCTGCAAATACAGATGGTAAAACCCAATCGTCTACTCACATATACTACACGTATATACATTTACATACTACATTACTGCATATATATAATACATTTGGCCGAGTTTCGCTCTCATATTTGAAAGTTTTGTAACACTGCGTCCGGAGAAAAGCAGCTCGAAAATTTTTTCTCTTATGCTATTTTTTCGCGTCTCGCAGCCGGTCGATATAACTCCGCAGGGGTTGTTTGGTCGACGCGCACCTATATAGCTAGTGTACATATATAGGAATATATAGATAGCATAGCTGCTACGGTGGATTGGTAAACCGGTCACGTAGTGCGCGGCGATGAATGGACCCACCGAGTCGGCAGCTCCACCGGTTGTATATATATACATATAGGAGAGAGAGAGGGGGAGGCAGTCGGGAATTGGCTACCGGGCGGCAGAGGTCGGCTACTACTGCTGAGGCAACCCCAGACTGCGTCAGCTTTAGCCACCCCACGGGCCGAGCTGCGGAATTACAAAAGAGGTGCTCAAACTGTTCGTATATGGAAAGAGCTCATCTTCCGCTGCTGCTGCTGCTGCTGCGTTTTGGAATTTCGATCGATTATGGATCGAGCTGAGAGTTTGCTGGCGGTTATTGAAAAAAACATATTTTCGAGCTATTAAGCACAGACACCAACAGCAGTTTAATTAAATCCCAAACGCAAAAAGTAAATCTGACCACAAGAAACTGCTCCTCAAGTATCTCTCTCTCTTTCTCTCCCAATCGTAGCTCATAGATCTCAACGGCGAATCTTGTCGTTGACAGTGTTCTTGTCACCCTCTCCACACTCCTCCTCCTCTTACGTTCCGCATATATAGCCTTAGGGCCCTCTATATACCCATTTCCAACTCGTCGTCCGCTGCTCATATAACCCGCGGCTGCTCCCGCGCGTACCCCTTTACGCTGCAATCTAAAGCAAGCCTCCGATCTGCCATAAAGTCATTTCATAGCTCTGCTCTCGCAGGGGGTCAACTACCTCCCCCCCTTCTTGTGTACCACCTATACCACTACCGGCAAATCCCGAGTTATGCGCGCCAACCGTCCCATGGCGTTGTCTGCTCCCCTACATATACCTATATATATAGCTCTGATGCATCTTTCTATCCCCGGGTTTGTTATACTCCCTCTGCGCGGTATCTGAGAAAGACTCGATGTGTTTTTCTGTGTGCAGGGGATGATGCGCGCAGGATGAGATATTATTTCTTTGCGGCTGGTCCCCGGTGTGCCTGGAAAAATCCTTTTTACTTGCTTTTCTCGCGCTGCCGCTTTCCACTGGATTTGAATTCAAGTAAATAAAATCTGCGTACATAATCGATCTTGTACATATAATATAATTTGTCAGTCACCAAGTCTCAATCGGCTATTATAGTCGGTGTCTCGCTCCTTTTCGGCCGCGAGCTTTGCAATTAAGCGCGAGAAACGCATAGCTATTCCCCTGAGAGAAAAGAAACGCGCGAGTCTTATTTCAGGCTGCTGTTAAGGTGATATTATGGGAGCAACATGCTGCCGCGATATCCCGTAAGAGAAAACTTGGCGGCGGTGACACTTGCAGCAGCCGACTTGGGAAAATGAAACATAAATCAAAGCCTCGAGTGAGAGAGAGAGAAAAAAGAAGTAACCCTTTCTTTTCTTAATTGCGCATCGCAGATGAGGGGGTTATATATAGTACGCAGTACAGCGCTGTTGAACTTTTTAGCGCTGTTTAAAAGTATTATTAAACGCGTCGAGCAGCAGCAGCATCAATCTTTTTCTTTCATTAAATTTGAATTTATTAAACTTCTCGCCTGCGCCCTCTCGATTCTACGTAGACTTTAGCGCAGTAGTTTCCTGATTTATTTCGGGGGTTAATTAACACCTCCTAAATTCATCGACCAAATTAAAGCGAAGCGCGAAAAAGAAAAACTCCTATATATAGGCATTTGACGAAAAGCCATAAACTCGCGAGCTTGTATCAATTACGCAAAAAAGGCGTACAGCATCTATCCGAGAGAATTATTAATTGGCTACAAGATAAAACAGCGCGCGACCCCCTATGGGGTTCCGCGTGCGAGATATAACATACGAGGCCACGCGTAACTTCCATAACCGACGCGTTCGCGTGTCTGTGTAATATCCTCGGCAAAAATCAGTCGAGCTTTCGACGAGGTTGTATATCGGAAAAGTGCGTGCAATGTGTGTACTATAAAAAATAAAAGCGGCAAAAATTTAATTTAGCCTTTATTCCCTGAAATATATATAATTGAGGGGCCACCGTGTAGAGTCAAAATTTTAATTGCTGCGCCTTCCCGGAATATAAAGATCCCTGCGGGGCGACGAAGATAAGCGAGACGCATCAGTCGCGCGTGAAGCGAGACGGAAAAGAGCCGATGGCAGCGCTCCGCAAAACTTATCGACACTCCAACCCGTGAGAGAGAGAAAAAAGAGGTGATAAATGCACGCGCCGCTCATATTTCCCGTGTATACCTCTCTCTCCTCCCCCGTATATACAGTACCTATATACACACCGATGTCCATCGCTTAACTCGTTTCCTCTCTCTCTCTCTCTCTCTACGCAATGTCGATGGCGTATCATGCAGTGTTTCGCAACGAACGTTTTTTTTTCTTCTCCTCATGCGCGCGAGCTATAGCCCATAAGGGCTAACAAGGCGATTATTCATGCCTCCCATAAGAAGAAGTTACAAGCCGCGGCTCGGCCGCAAGTTTATTGCTGCAAATGGCGAAATTTGTACCTTGCTAACGATCGACAGGACTTTTTGCTTCGATCTCTCTTGCGAGCTCACACACACACGCGCGCGTATAATACATGCGGCGCCGAATGTTTTCACTCGACAAAGCTGTGTATATAGCCTTTCTCTCCGTCTCTCTTTTTAGCCGAGGGACTCGCCGCGTACAGTGTGTGTATACACGGCTTCTTCTTATTCTTGTGTTGGTAAAGGGGATTTTTCTAACGCGCGAGAGGAGGTTTCCCTCCTACTTTTTGCGCACCTAGGATATATGGCCTCGAGAGAAAGGCCCGCGTAGACTTTTGTGCTCTAGATAATATATTATAACGAATTTTTAAATAAAGATATACTTCTTCTTCGAGATTCGCATTCCAGCGTATATAGTATACCCTCGAAAACTCGGTATTATATAGACCGCCGCCGCAGCCGAAGAAGAATGCTGCGAAGCCTAATATGTAATTTCACCGCATCATCACGATCCGAGAGCGCCGAATCCGCTCGCGCGAGCGCAAGCTAGCTGCGTCCGACAATCAGGAAACTGCAATTTCGTAAAGTGGGTCTTGTATAGAATATAACGCATCTCTCGTCCCTCCAGGCGCACCTATATAATATTGTATATACTTCCAAAAGAAAGCTCGAATCGCGGCCTTGTATATACATACGTATATAGAGGGGTAGCTCGGCGTATAGAAAGCTCCACGCACACACTCTAATTAGGCTTTAAGTGAGAAATTGAGCCTTCTGGCAATTTTAAGGAAGCCGAACGATGCCCTGATTAATATCATTATACGCTCCGCGGCTTCTTCTGCTTCTTGTACACGTGAATCTCGCGCGCCGTATATATATACACGCCAAAGATATATACTGTATATAATGAAAGGGTTAGGCGCGCGGAGAGCTGCAAAAAAAACATCGACTGCACAGCTTCTTCTCTGCACGTCTCTTATTCTCTCGCGACGACCTTGACTTTATACGTCGTTAACCCATTTCTTGCTCGCGGGCTTCTCTCTCGTTTTGAAAAATTTTTTACGCGCGCTTTTTACTGCTTTTTTACGCTCGCGCGGATTTTTTTCCCTGAATAAACAAGGTATATTCTCCAGAAGTGTATACGCGTGTATGCAAAATTTAACGTCTGACGCGACACCTCGAGAGAAGGAGGTGTGCGGGTGTGGAATATTATTTTTTGTTGAAAAAATTTGAATGAATATCGCGTAATTGCGTCGCTCATCTCCAAGCCTCGCGGAATTTCGCGTGTGGCAATCATCCGAAATTTCCGAAATGCCCGAGAGTAATCATCCGTATATTACTTTCCCCGACTAACAATACGAGAAATATAATTTCGCTCGTTTCTCATCACGCGATACTCACCTTTGAGGCTCACCGCTCGCTTTTTCTAATTGGACTGCATCACACTTACCAGATTTCTATATACAAAGATGTTCCGAAAGTACGTCCGTAATACATAAGTACACGTTTCAGAAAAGAAATAAGGCATTTGAAATTCCAATTGCAAAGCTCGATCCGGTGAACTTGAACTTTGTCGCTGGTCGTTCTTTCGTGATTATCGGACGTTTCTCACTCGAGTCTCTGACGCCCTAATAACTATGTAATGCCGTGCTAATGACGGCTCTTGTTAGGCTTAATTACCGTTCGGCTGCAGTAGCCTCGATCTAACGAGTGATCCCTCTCTCGCGCTCTCTGGGAACGATAATACTTACCCTCCGACGAGTATATAGCTACTGGCCTCTGAGTTATTTATCGCCGCGCGTGTGTGATAAGCCGATAAGGAATCGACTTTGAAATTCGCCGGGGAATTTTTTCTCTCCTCTCTTATTTGGCCGTCGATTAAAAAGCTGCAAGTGCTCTGTTATTAACAATCGAGTTATTTTATTAAAAAATAATAATAAAAATCAATAGCTTTATTCCCACACGAAGCTTCCTGTCCGGATCTCACACACGACGATTCTTCCTACTATCCCACACCTCGTCCAGTCAATGCATAAATAATTCCGTCCGCTATCCCTACGCGGGGGGTAGTATAGTAGCACTACTGTGCACAACCCCTTGCCAACACCTGCAGGATCCATAGCAGCAGCAGCAGGTTTGGTTCTGCAAGGGCAGCTCACCAGCAGAGAAAAGAAGAGAGAAGCTAGCTGCTGCTGGACCGTTTGCAGACCGGCCGCCTCTGCGAGTATATTTACGTCGCGGCTCTCTGGAACTCGATTCTCAAACTGGATTTCGGTCCCGTTTCAGCGACGACGAGTCACAAGCTCTTCTCTCTCATCCTCGAAGGTAAATAAGCTACGTCCTCTATTCCAAGACTCCTTTTTCCCTGTGTGACGCGACGACGACGGGGATTACTCGCTCTCCTGGTTTTATATAAACAAACACGTATATAATACTGCAGCGAAATTTTCGGTGCAACCAAGTGAAATATACGTTATAATATTATGCAGATATACGAGAGAGTACGAGCTTACCTTGATTTACGCTCGAGATTTGTTGATTGGTCCGAGGATTTTTACTACGCATTGTCGAGAGAGAGAGAGAGAGAGTCGATGATTTACACCTATACTCTCTCAGGAAGGAGGCGCTAAGGTTGTTTCTATACACAGCTCTCGGCCCGACAGCGCGAGCACTCTTTTTCGCGACCAAGATGAGGAGCATTGAAATACCGCATGATTTATGTTTCCGTTCCAGATTTGCAAATTGTAATTATTTCCTCGTGCGATCCCGAGCTGGATAAATATATAAGCGTTTTCCGATTAAATGTCGCCTCGACTCCTATGAAGAAATTGAAATTCTTCCCGACTGAAAAATCAAACCTCATACAACGAGAAATTAATCATAACATACTATAGCTGTATACACGGTAAATGACTCGCACGTTATATACTAATTTCCGGCACATCCCTATTTGTATAAGCTTCAAACTACCTCTCTCTCTCTCTCTCGCGCGCGAGCGCGCGAACGAAATCATCAGCAGCAAGAGCCACACCGAAAAACAATCATCGTCCAACAAGCCAAGAGGCGCCAGCGTCTCAATCCAAAGGAAGAATGACTCGCATACGAGTCTTGTATATTACGGCGCGAAGCGCACACACGCGACGTGATAAATGATTCGTCGAAACGTTACATAGTAGCTCGAGGATTCCCCGGCGCGAGACATAAACACACAGCATCGGAGAGAACCGGGGGTGAGAAACAGCCAAGAGGGCTGCTGCTGCTAGAGAAACTCTGCGCGAAACCGGTCGAGTCGGACACGATCGAGAGCGCATCACCCACTATGTCTATTTATTCCCACAGCAGAAAGTACAAGGCTTCGTTTTTGGAGGAAAGAAAAAATAAAATCCTTCTGATTTTCAGCCGGTGTATACATGCATCTGGGGAATTCGAGCTATTCCGGTGAGGATAGCACGCCGCGAGATCCCTTTCCACACAGATCTCGCGAAAGCGTATGCGAAGAGAAAGAGAAGAGAGACAAAACGATGACTCGATCGCGGTGGAACGCGCGCTCGCGCGCGATGACGTAGAGTACCGCAGACAATATTATATACCTACATCTTTTCTGTCGTCTCTCTCCTTTCTCTATATACTGCGCTGCTCGTTTTCTTCGTTACTTAATGACCGACCTCTTGTGTGACCTGGTCATTGTGTGTGTACTTCGTCTTCGACTACTATACGAGCTTATTTGCCTGCGCTGCGTAAAGTGACTTTTATGATAAGCGCTCGGCGCGGCGACACATCACGACGTTACTTTACGAGACGATTTTTTATCCTATAGGATCGGGAATATTGTAGGAACGATTTCTGGCGTTTATGACTCTGCTGCTGAATCACAATTGCGTAAGCTGTGTGTATGTGTGTATAAGGAATGGCAGTGTTTGCTTTTATAAGCGATAAAAGAGTAGTTTTCTTATATTATTATGTGCTTCCTTATATCCGAATTATGTGCGTGTGTGCGGAGATGAGGATCGTTACGTAAATTACGTATCACTAGACCGCGTGAATTTTATTCCAAATTTATCGACGGTTGATTAAATATACCTTCTGCTCCTCGAAAGTATGCAATTCTCAATTACGCAACGAATAGATACATAAGCTTCAAACTCGGATCGTCATCCCCGAGATATTATATTAGAAACAAAAATCCTTCCAGCAAACAAATTAGCCGAGACACGCACACATCTCCCCGATTATAAAAAAGCATCCATCCATTAGAATATTATATGCATCTCGGCTTGCTTTCTCTCCGAAAAGAGGATCGTGCCAGCCGGACGAGCCGAAGGATTACGTATCCCCCCTGACCTCAGCATCAAGAGCGAATAGAGCCTTATAGGTATAGGCGTCATGTTGGGGCAGCTCGTCGCCTCGAGCGCCACACGCTATACACTTCTCTTTTTCTTCCTCTTCTTCCTTCTATCCCATCGTTCTCTCTCTCTCGTTTACCACGCGGATTCTCCAGGTGAAAGATGCAAGGACTTTTGCGCGCGTGACCTTATTCATAGAGAGTATTATCGGGGAGGTTGGCGTTTTGCAGGCTTAATTTATGACGATTTAATTAATCTCCATTTATACCGCTGGTGTGATGTGTATACACTATCTGATTAATTTATGCGGCAAAAATGACAAAAATATACGGGTAAAACCCAGCGGATTTTTGCGAATATCGAGAATCGTATCGAAGCGCGTTCATAAATATTGCTTGGAATCGGTTTCTAAAAAAGCGCTTTTCGAGAATTATGGGAAATGAGTTTCTTGTTTTCGTGTTTCTGTTTCTCCTCTCGCGCTATCATTACGGATTTCTTCTTCCCAGGAGAGACGACGAGAACGAGAATATAACCTTTTAGACACACGGAGAACATATAGCAGTGACCAAGGTTTCTTTTTTTTAAAGAAAATAATTACGACACTAGCTTCGAGAGCGGCTAATCGATAGCTAATTTTATCGAGGAACAAGATTTTTTTTTTATCTTCAGCGCCATTATGTCCTTTTTGTCGTAAATACCATTGCGCAAAGCGATGAAGACGATATCTGGAAAAATTCCACAGCGAAACCGATCCGACAGACTGCTGCGATCGGTAATTGTATCATACAGCCCAATAACCATTAACAACGACAAGTTGGGCCTTTCGAAAAGGCTGCCCGGATTTTCTCCTTTTCTATATAATTGGAGAAGAGACCACCCGCTGATGCAACCTATACATCGCCACGTCGAATCTCCCAGCATATAAGCACGCACTTTTCAGCCTAGAAATCTCCGTCCGACTACTGCAACGATTTTCGATCGGTAGCTCTCGATCGGATCCACACAAACACGAGCGTCTATTACACTGACAGGTGCTCGCTCTTAACGAGACGTAATTACACACATGTATATACATATACACAGGGGAAAGGTGTGTGGGTATATATTCAGCGCGATCGAGATGAAGGAGAATATAGCTATATACTAACGCGATAATTGCCGAGCTATTACGCTCTCGAAACGTCGTATTTAGCCGCGTGGTTATAAGCGCGCGCCAGTCGACTGCTAATCGGCAGCAGCCGATCGAAAATCCTCGCGTGCGTTTATGCTCGTCACCCGCTGCCGATTCTCTCTCGCGGCTGTTATATACTATAATACCGATCTCGGCAGAACTGTTTTGCTTGTGTTTTTTTTTCAAACTCAATTCCAGGAGCGATTACGACCACGAAATCGACTGCTCTCGGATCCTCTCAAGCGCGTGTCAAATCTGAAATTATTACCTTGGCGTTGATGGTTTTTTTTTCTCAGCGAGTAAACGCTCGATAACCGGCTATTAACAATTAACCTTTGTGTTTTTAGACCCGCTAAAAGTGACTATTTCTCCGAGAGATGTGTATTATAAGGTTGGTTGTGTCAACTCTCTGGATTTAAAAAATTATTAATACTCGACAGACAGAGAACGTTCGGACATATAGTTGCCGAGGAGAGGAAAAAAAATAGGTCGAAGCAGTCACGGTAGACTAGTCGAAACCTTTTAAGAAAGTCCAAAACCCGTAGCGGCATCGCAGCCAAGGCTGAGCCCACGTTACGAAAGTGACATCCTCATATACTTTACCTCCACAGACACACACACACACACTACTAGAGAATATCAAACGTCAGCTGAGCGCGAGGATCTCTCACAGACTCCGTCCTAAATTCGTTCACACGTGATAGTCTCTATAAATACAACAACACGAAAATGCGCTTACCTGGACAGAGAGAAAGCGGCTAATCCTGTAAACGCCCCTTATTACGCTCCGTTCGGCCCATTGTCGCGATCTCTTAACTTTTACGGATTTGCAGAGAGCTCGTGTTTCCCGCTGAGTTCTGCCGGCCAATCTTGACGCTTTTCAATCAACGTCCCGCAGATGATGTACCGGTTATTATATATCTATATATACGCCACGTACGACCTGTCGGTTATACACATTGCGTAACTCTCTCTCGCATAGGATGGATTTTTTCGCTTTTACCTTTTTTTTACACGGTGTGTATGTTTTTTTTTTCGCGCCAGGAATTCCTATGGTTATTAATTTTTTTTATTATCTTCAGCGACGGGCGTCAAGGTTCGGATGTAGTTCGACCTACTTCAAGTTTTTTGAGCACCGGTGACGGGATATGTAGAGGTGTGTTATGGGACACTCTGCAGCGTTTCTTTAATTGGTGAAGGTTGTATGCATTATAAATATCATTTTTGGAGATCTACGTAAAATTCCTTCTCTCTCGCCGAGCAAATGGAGAATGAAATTGCAAGCAAACCCAGAGCCATAAACAATTATCGATCTAACGAGCCGTGAAAAGCTGCGACGCGCGTCTGACATTAGGCGCAAATGCGACTGTAAACGTTACAGAAAGGGGGAGTATTATTATATATATACGTATATAGTAAGGGTCGTCCTGCCCTTCAGTACCTTATCTGCGACACCTCTCGTTCGATTATTATCCGAGGTGTACGCAGGGTCACCGGATGGCCAGCTGTCTCTCTTTACCGGACCCCATGGCTCGATTCGCGCGACGCTGCAGACGAGAGTATATAGCTGCACAAAAAGCGACTATGGACGCTGAGCGACGACAATGCCGATATGCCATTGTGCGCGAGAGCGAGTCTCCACAAAGCCGCTGATCACGTTGGCGGAGAGTAGAGAGTGAGACTGTCTCTTCTTTCGGGGGATATGTAGGCCTGTTTTGCGACACTCACACACATGCGTATAATAACTCTCGGGTGTCGTATATTATTTTGAATATATTTCTTTTTTTACTAAATTTTTGATTATGTAAAAAAAATAGAAATACAGTATACATACTTACACCGCGATAAATTTCCAAACATTTCGACAAACGCTCCGACCATTAATAACCGTGTCTGATTACCTCACCTATAATACAGGAGCAAAAAAAAACTTCCTATCATTGTGCGCCCAACAATCGTACTTAAGAGTCTTTACGACTTACGCGCAGCAGCAACAATACCGAACACTGTGTGCTGTCCCGAAAAAAAAGCAAGAACATAAATCCCCCCAGAAAAAAAGCACAAACTGTATATACGGTTTTAAAAGTATGACTTCTCCGTCGAGGGGAGCGACAAATTGAGAGTGTGCGAGGGGGGTAGACACTATACACAGCTAAAGAAAAGCGTCGCGCAGCAGCAGCCGGAGAAAAGCGTTCGATCACGCGCCAGATTCTCTCTGTATCCCCTATATTTCGAAAACGAAAAACATACGTGTATACACACACGCGTGCTAATTCTCCCGCACGCGTATGTATACGTTTTACCCTCGAAAAGAAAGTCTGTCGCACCTCCCGCCCCTTATGATGCGCGCGAAGCTTCTGCGGGCCGCAAAACGCCTATACCGGTATATAGGATCTATTGTGTGTGTGCTACTGTATATAGGTGACGGGGGAGAGAGAGAGAGAGAGACTTGGACAGACGGACAATGCGAGAGTCGGAGGACGATTTGTCAACATTAATTTTTCATTAGCGAGAGGCGCCGCGACGGCTTGGTAATTGATTGGCAAGACACGAGGTCAGTTTTTCGCTACTGATGCTGATGATCATGCGGGAAAATGATGACGTTATTAATGGAGAATTACGAGCGAGATGAACATCAGAGAGAGCGTTTTTTTCGGGCGCCTTCTGTCGATCTTTTCTTTGAGATTTTTCGGCATCATTATGTCTGCAGAGTTGCGGTAGTTTGACAAATGAGCCGGTAATGCATACAAAGCTGAATTAGATTCAGTGTGTCTCGTTGAGAGATCGATCGAACTTTGATTTTTCAATCGGCGAAAAAAAGAACCGCACACACAGGTGTGAATTTCCACGTGGCAGCCCCCCGACGAGGCGTCTTAGAAATTTGCATCGTATTTACATCCGATCGCAATCTCAACTGCGAACGGTAGACCCCGAAAGAGAGAGTCGCGCGCATATTTCGTCCGGAAGAAGGGTCGGGTCAAGCTTGTGTGTATATATAAGTATATATACCTAAAGGATCCGGCTTCTGGTCTGTGTATATATAGGTATTGAGCTCGAACGTCGGAAGGAAGGAATGACCTATACGGTCAGCAGTGCAGGCAACGAGTGGCCTACTCACTCGTAATCTGACAAACGGGGGGGTCGTCGTCGTCGGATTGGAATTGCCGGACATTATAGGCCGTATACTCTGCTATTCTCGACGTTTGATCTTATGTGTGTGCAGCGAGAACTACTGCTTCTATTATATTGACTCTGGGGTTGAGAGTCGCCATCAGACAGATATTCGACTGGAGCACCTGTTGGCTATCGGTTCACACGCGCATTCTTATACCTATAATAGCTCGATTATCGATGGGAATAAAGGGCTTGACTGCTTAAAACTCTAAATTTTATTTATACATATATAACGGCGATTCGAGTGTCGTCGCGTAGAATACACGTCTCAATTCTAGATTTAACGACGGACACGGTCCTTCCGGCAGCAGCTGGTCGGTCTTCGGATATCCGATACTCATTTTTCAAAGGACACACTGCGCCTATATTCTATACGCTCGAAAAGTCTCTCGACGCAATTGCGTGTGTCGGTATTACATAGAACGTGTGCGCAAGCGCATTATCTCTGGCGACCACTTGTGCACGACACTCTCTGCAAGTGCACACCGGCTCTTATCGGATAGTCTCGATTCTAGCTCGACACGCATTCTCGCGCGCTGTAGCTACACGACACTCTCTTTTTCTCTCTTGTATTCTGCATCGCTGCCCTGCAGTTGTGAGGCTAAATGGACGCACACGCGTGTGTATTATAATATTATGTGTGCTTTTCTCTATATATAATCTACGGGGCTTTCCAAGGTCGACGCCTGGAAATCTCTTTCTCTTTCTCGCGTTGTTTTTCAAAGTGGAAAATAATAAACAACGAGAGAGAGAGACTTGAAAATTATTTTGCGTTATAACGAAATCAAATATCCAGTTCCGGCACGTATACAACCTGCGCAACGGGTTTTTAAAACTGCTCCCTCATCCAGCTGAAAAACAGAGACACATTTTTATAAATACACACCAAGTATACAACCACTGCGATTTGTGTATTCGAACTTTTTTTACGACTGTAGTGTCGTAATCTCGTAATGGACATATAACGTAACGTAATACCGAATTGTCGCTCTTCTTCATTCATCACTATTCGTTTATGTATCGCTCTCGCGTATATAATTACATAAATCTACTACTACTACTCTATACTCGAATGATTAATGCAAGAGCGCAGAGAGTGAAGCTGCACAATTACGCGGCTATCTTGACGAGCAGAAACAAAGGACGACGAGCTGTATATACATATATAAGCGCAGAGATAATCATATACCTTCTCGCGAGAGAGCCGGTCTCGGGAAGTAAGTCGATCGGCGTATCGATAAAATTGCGAATGCGCACACGCACACGTATATATATATACAAGTACGGCGCTCGTTTAATGAATGAACGTCTCGAGGAAAGTGAAAGAGAGAGAGAGAGAGAGGGACGGATTTAATGAGACAAGTGCGTGCGTATACAGTATTATACGGACAAGAGAGGAGGGAAGGGCTGAATGAATTAAGAGAATTCTGGTAAGAAAGAAAAAAAATCTCGGCGTCAAAATATACACACAGTAGCAGTATAGCACAACATAACGTTTGTTATTATGCTAAGCCGCGCATCAACAAGTGTTATATTATCATTCAAATAAAATGTTTTAATCTGCATACGCTTTATCGACCCCTCTCTCTCTTCGCGGAATGTGCAGCAACGCGTGCGCGCGCGCGTTGCGCATTAATGATGGCGAAGGTCGCGCGGAAGAACCGGCACTTTAACAGCCTGTGCCGTATCGGGATTTACATTTTCTCTGCGTGTGTGTGTGTGTATTATGCGTGCATACACCTTCCGCGATTCCCTTTCTAAGGCACATCTCCGAGACTGTATACGCGGCGGCCAAGAGCAAGAGAGCGCTGGAGTTTTCTATTTGCTTTGTGCATCAGTGGTGTGGGTATTATGTGCCCAAGCGACATGTTTCGCGCTGTTATATGCGGAGAAAGAGCTGGCGCTTGTTGCGGTACAAATCGACGATCGCCGCTCTTTTTGCTTGCTTTTATATATTTGTTCGCTGTATATAGGATGAATATACAATGGAGTATGTATTCTATATATGTTTATTATATTAAACTGTATTCAGGGCAAACGATTAATAAATAAAGAAAGAGCAAAGTGTCGCAGAAATTGGAAGAGCAGCAGCCTCGTCATAACAGTTAAGTGCATAGCGAGCACTTACAAACACTTTCACTAATAAACGCAAACTTGTACAATAGCCTCTCAGCTCAACGCGCGGATCGCTAATTCGTCTCTCACGCGATTATTCCGGCAATCCGCGACGACTGCACGCAAAAGAGAGAGAGAGACTTGTACATATATACGCTTTCGTCGCGTGTAATTGCCCGCCGCGAATGTAAATATTAACCACACGCGATTAGCCGGTAAGTAAATCCTTATGCATATATCTTTTGTTTTTTCTTCGGTTATATTGATGGGCGTTATCTTTCTCTTTCTCTCTCTGGGTCAGTCAGACGGGGTGCGGGATCTTTCCGCGCCACCTGTGTCTTCATTATGTGTGCCAAAGAAATGCAAATAGATTAGCACAGGCGTCATTACCATAATTATATAGATTCAACATTTGTAGCTCGTCACGCCACAACTATAATTTATCGTCCAGTCTGATGCTCTGCTGGTACGTATACTTGTATATTCGGCAATTTATATAGAGGCTGATTGTTGTTTTTTTTTTATTTCTGAACTGAAACTTTTGATCATCGAAATCCGTGCGCAGATTATCCAAAGTGTCCTTAGCACGTGTATTTATATTTTTAAAGCTTATCAGGTGCGCGTATATAATATTTGCTGGCGAATTTTTTCCGCGGGAATAATTCCAAAGACGTCACGCAGAAATACACTCTATATAATAATACTCGGCGCGTGCATTTTTTTATTCGTCCAAAAATTCATGCTGACGGAGAATTTAGCGGTTCGAGGTGTACGGCAGATAAGCCAGGAAAATTAGCATGGCTATCTTCGCACTTTCAAACAGCTGCAGCGCAGTGTCGCTTTATTTGAGAGAGACTAATATTTGATTTTAATAAATTTTCTGCAAAATTAGATTTTGCGCGCGGTCGTCGTGTTTTTTGTCATCGCTATTACTTTTTTTCACGTCGAAGTAGATTCGAATGTATATTGTGTGTTACGTAATTTATGGAAATTAACCGCTGCTGTAATCGAACGATTCTATTGTATTATCTACTCGAATCTATTTACTCCGACAATGAATATTGCCGGGTAATAGAAACAAAGGTTATAGACACAGATTACCGGTACATTAAACACACACCAGCTGGACTTATTACACACAGAGTGCATATATAGTGTGTATATACACCTTCTCAGCTCTCTCTCTCTCGACTCATTAACGGTAGATTTACGCACGGGCCCAAACGGGCTTACGGTGACGCCCCTTCGGCGCCTCTAACCGACAGAGACGTTAATGCGCGATGATAATCTGCCCTTTAAATCTTCCCTGCCTCGAAGCCGCTCTCTCTCGCTCTGTAGCTTCGGACTTGAGCAACAGCTACTGCCCCGGCGATAAGCCCTCGCAAAACCGAAACCGGTGTATACGCGCGCCGATAAGACGTCGATATATATAGAGACGCGCTCTCGGTCCGCCCTTTGAGCTACTGTGTGCGAAGCTCGTATTTCTTTCTTTTCCCTCGGCTTTTACGATCTATTACTACCCTTTCGTATATTATCAACATCAGCAGCTAATTAATAATTAAGAAAACTTTCTTTTTATTTCTCGCAAGCTCTCACAAAAGATCGCATTATCGATACGTACGAAGCTTTATTTCGCGAGAGAGAGATGAGGAGACAATGTTTTCGGATTAGTCAGTAGGTGCAGGCTGTGGGAGATGGACGCGTTTGCCCTCAATTAACTCCATAAGTGAGTAAGGAGGCGTGCGCCCGTCCGTCTGTCAGTCCGTCCGCATCTCTCGCGAGTATACACGCGTATATGTACTAGTAGTACCTATAACGCGGCCGTTTATTCAGCCGCGCGCGAATTGCACTTTCAGCCGTCGCATGTATAGTCGTGCGACCGAATCACGGAAACGAGAAATCTTGCGGACGGATGAATGGGTCTTATATATATAGGTATATATACGATGATTAGTTAAGTAGCTTGATTGATGGTTCTCTAATGAGAGGATGGAATGATTGATTTGAGCTTTTTAGGTAGGGATATGGTTTTGTAATAAGAATTGCAGGAAAAATCCAACGATAGTATATAAAAGCGCAGAGAGGAGAAGGATATGAAGAACAATGAGCGAAGATCTCGAGCAGTAACCTGAAATCGTCGTCTAAATTTAGAAGATAGAGAAGAAGAATAAGAGAGAGAGAAAGGAAAACGTCACTTCGAGGGCAGGCAGACAAGCAGTCGGAGAGAGAGAGAGAGAGAGAGAGAGAGAGAGAGAGAGAGAGTACACGCGTACGCGCATATATATACACGAGACAATAGAGTAATTGTACGAAGAGAGATGGCAACGATTATAAGAGTCGGAATTAGGAGCGGTGCGTATTCGCGCTCTCCTACGCGAGATCGAGGTTCTGACGCGCGAGCGACATGTAAGTACCTCTCTTTCTCTCTTTCTCTCTCTTTCATTGTCTTTCTTCGAGATGCTCGGCTCTTCAAGTGTGTGTATAAATTGCGGTATTACATTGTATTGGATCATTTTTACGGCTGTTTGCAACGCTGTGGAATAAGTAGGACTCTAATTTGTAGAAATTAAGTAGTACGAGTAAACGAGCTAATTCAATTAAGCATAATACGACATTTGAAATAAATTTTCGATGATTTTTACTTTACGATTTGAAGAAAAGAGGTAACGTATGAACATTTAATGGTTGCTAAGTAAAATTTTCCCAATAAAAAAAAAATGCAGGAACGAAGGCATTGTGTCCACAACGGCACCTAATTAATAGTTTCAAAACCTCGAGATCCATAGTTCCATCTCGTTCTCTCTCTCCTGCCTTTCTTCCACACATACACACACATGCTCTCCATTCCTCGTCCGAGTCCATTCATCGTCCCGCGAGAGGCTGAGCTCGTTAATGCAGAGAGCAGCAGCGGCGACTCTGCAGCCCAAAGAAAGCAGAATAAAAAGAAGCTGCACCGGCCAGTATAGTATATGTGTATATAAGAGGAGCCGGTCCCTGCACCTGGAAAGAGAGAGAGAGAGAGAGAGAGAGATCCGTGCGTTCGCGGAAGGTATATCGTTGGAAGGACATCCCGGCAGCCGTGTACCAATTGCATACATCGCGCTCTGAATTTTTACGCTCGCGCGGCGGCGCATATAAGCACGTGGCTTCGGCTGCTGCACGTGCGCGAATATAATCGACAGCTCGCGCTCTCTCGGGAGGGAGAGAAAGAGAGATAGAAGTCGCCTCTGAATAGAAACGCCGCCGACGAGACAAATAAATGCCGAATGAGAGAAAAATATACTCACAGGTGTATTGTATATATACATATATATACACACGCAAGTATATGTGCGTAGGCTCGATTACTTAGCCAACGCCGTGTGCAGAGAGTTATTTATCTGTCTTTTGCCCGGCAGCGCCACGGGACGAGGTGTATAGTATCTATATATATACAGGCTCTCTCTCTCTCTCTTACTCTGTCTCTCTCAGCCGTCGCCGCAACACTCCTAGAAAAGTGCGCGCGTGGGTCCCGACGGCGTTCAAGGCCTGCGACTATGTGTGAGCGTGTTTTAGTATACATGTATATGTATATATACGTGGATAAAGCCGATCGCCATTGGTTTGAACGCGAGAGAGAGAGAGAGAAGGTTTACTACGCAATGTTGCCGGGACTCTTGGTGTGAAGCTCGTGAAAAAAAGGGAAACGACGAGAGCGAGGAGAAAAATACGCGTGACGAGGTTGTTTGTTACTGATGCTCTCTGGGATTTTTGGGCCTTAAGTTTGTTTTGTACAGGAAAAATTTTGTATGTAATCGGCATAAAATATATACTTACTGCTTTCTTATGACTGATTTTGGTTCGATACGATTTGCAGACGACGAATTACGCCGGATGTATATGTGGATAGTCTATTTTGATTACGCCGTGTTAGCATACATTTATTTAAAAGAGGAATAACATTTATACTGCACAGCTTGGGTGTAATCAAAAAGAATATGTTAATTCGCCGAGGTCGTTAACCTCCGCGCTCAGACTTCCGTTACAATTGATTACACTTCCATATGCTTCGTGCACACATAATTATCGACTCATTACTAAAATTAAAAATATTGGATCTACCAATCTAGTCTTCCGTGCGCGTGTACTTCTGATAGACTTTGCGCAATATTGAAATAGCTGATATATCGTCACTAACTCACATTTCTCTGCAGACACTGATAAACTCGAGTTTATAAGGGCCTTGATGAATTCATTTTGAAAATAGGCGTTTTTTTAAATTAGGAACGACGATATGATGCGACGGATCAACGCCGCAACTGGGTCAAGTCGAAAAATCCGCAGATCTTTTCCCAACTTCCATACAATTGGCTGAAACATCGCTGCAATTTTCATCTACTCACGTCGCTCATAAGGCAGAACGAACCGAAATAGTCTCTCTCTCTCACTCTCGTATATTATAAGAGCCCTTTTGTCTCGCCGTGACGTTCTTGCGTCCGTTTTCTTAATTATAAAATTGCGATGGCGCGACGTTCGCCAAAACGACGAACTCGTGTTATATATTTATACACACAGACGCACACGATATAATATTCCAGCCTCGAGGATATACGCATACACACAAAGATTTATCCGACTCGGAAGCCGATAATAATTTATACATATATACGCGGGTATGTTTGCAAATATTAATTACCTGTCGACTAGACGGCCAACGAATTATTACACTAAAATTTTTTTCCTATCTCTCTATTGTCGAGAGAGTGAGTTACACTCGCAGCGTCGGCGTCGATCGAAATTGGGTCAGCATATACGCGCTCAGGTGCAGTATATATAATATATACAAGCATCGCGCAGGCGAGAACGGAAAACACACGACACACAGTAGTAGTAGTAGTAGTGGGTACTGTATAAACTCGAAAACGAGAGCTTAATCGAAAAGTTTACTGCGATCCGCTCTCGGGAATAAAAAGACGAGTAGCGCGCTCTATCCCAGATCGTATTTCACAAAGCCCATAAAGTAATAGCCGTGTAGTTGCATCGCGCACACATCCACATACGATCCGAATCAAAGTGCACGACACCAATTCTACTCTATTAACCAATAATCTCTCAGACTATACATATATTAAAAGATTATACTTTTTCTATAGGTCATAACGTACTGAACTTTCTACTAATACGAAGAGAGCTTTCGCGCTCTCGGAGGGAAATCCTCGGTTCCGGGAAGTCTCCGAGAATCGTGTATACGGAGTTTCGAGTGCATATCCCACAGACGCACGTACAATATACATGTATAGTATAATGGTACAGCCTCTTTATGTATATATACACACGTCTGGCCAAAGTGACGTCACTGCGCAGCGCCGGAAATGGAATGTAGGTAGCGTTGCTTATTAAGCTCTCGTCAGCCGGAGAGAGAGAAGTGGGGGACACACACATCAGAGAGTCGAGCATACTGACGACGACGACGACGACGACGACGACGACGAAGGAAGAACGCTCGCGCGCGCGAGAAAGAGACGTGCGGCGGCTCAATTGTTTCCTCCGCACACGCGTGCCGCAAGTGCCAGCGCACACGTAGGTATCCACGTCCGCCGCTCGCTTCGGTGTGGGCATTGACTATTAAATCAATGCGTTGCCGCGACGATGATCTGTTCGCGCCTTTGCTAATACGGCCGTGTATAGTGTATATATGGTCGTCCCGAGGAATGTCACTATAATATACGCACCTATACTGCTCTCTGTGTTATTGGGGATATATTATAATGCTGTATTGTGCGGTATATAAGCCCGCGCAGGAAACGATGACGGATTATTGCGGACTGGACATCTACTGGGTTTGGTGCCGAATTGAAACGGGATTTCGGTGATGGTTATAGATAGGAAGCAGTATAGGCAGTGATTAGTGCAAGCTTGTCTGATGGTCAGATTCGGGATAACTTATCTTGTACGTACTCGTTGCTGGGTTATAAATAAATTGAACTGAAAAGAAAAATGAAACTTCTACACCTGTCCAAACAATAGCCACGGCTAAATGCGCAACAGCCTTTTTTTTCTCTCTCTCTCTCTCTTCTCGGCATCGGGTATATGTAACGTAATTAATGGTATCGAATTAATGAAGAACGGCGTATAAAGTGTTAGTATAGAAGCGTAGAGAAAGAGAGAGAGAGAACGAAAGTAATTGGACCGTGTCATTAATAATCCGTTTCACTGCTTTTTTCGGCTCTCAAACGAATGGCATTTGTTTTTGTATTTAGGATAGGTTGATGGACAGGTGTGTGCTTCTCCTTCACGCTGCGCGTGTGCGGTCCGTTGTGAAATTAATTCAAATCGATCTCTCCGCAGCCGAGTGTATAAAACAAATTAGACTTTATTTTGTAAGATGGAAGAGTTGGATTTCGATCTGAATTCAAATAACTGATAATTGTTACGTAACGTGCGTTACACACACATCGTCGACGACGTTACCTAATATACTAATACGAGCGAGATATTATGTATAATAAAGGATCATCTTATCTGTGACATACGAATGAACAACGCTTTGTATATATACAATGATAATGTTTATTTAACAAAATAATACATATCGATCGGTATAATTCGTATAAAGTTCATTTTCGATCGTCGTTGTGCTTCTTTGTTAATTAACAAAATATTAATTGTATTCATAACGCATTCGTTCGTCACACACATACACGCTATATACTTTGATACAGTATAATAATTGAGAAAAAGAAGAACGGACGTCTTCCTCCTATTGCGCAATATGATAAACGAGATATAATAATATAAACACAAGATGTACATAACAGACACGCAGAGACAATATTATGCATAAACGATTCAAATGAGAGTATCAGATTATACGCCAGTAGTGCATAGTTATAAGCTGTATTGACAGTGTGGCGTTTTTCTTACGTTACTTTTTATGAATCAGACATTCACATCTATACTCTCTCGGTTTGTGATGTAAATTTTAAACAGATTTAAATACAAATTCATGAGTCATTTATAGGACATGTCCCCCAAACCTATAATTTTCACTTTTATACACAGCCAGTTCAACGCACTCTCTCTCTCTCATCCGCGTGTATATTCGCGCCGTGTATTATATATATACACAAAATGTATCTATTCTAATTATTTTTTATGTACATACGGATTATTTATGAATCTCTCTCGCGCGGGCATTTAAATTTATAATTCGATAATGACACGCGGCGTAAAACAAACAAACAATAAAAAGAAAGCATATTATCTGCAGTATACGTGTATATTGTGTCGAATTTGACGTTTTTATTATCACGTTTTTAACGATTCGAAAATTATGCTATAAAAACGCAGTGTAGATATCAATCACCGTAGTTTTTGAAACTCTTTCGAAACATCAGGCATCAACGCACTCGTGAAGAAACCAACCACGTTATTTTTTCTTCATCGACTCACACACTCACACACACACGTATATTACTAACCTTGTACACTATAACGAAGTCCTCACGCATTCTTACCAGAAAAAAAAATACACTCGTCGTCTTGTCCATTATTATACTCTCAGAAAAACCAACGAAGCAGTAGCAGGAAATCCAAAGCAAAAGAAGAAAATGAAGAATCAGCTCCTTATAACCTCCTCTGGGTGTGCAGCAGTGTATAATAATACGCGCATCCGCAAGCGTCGCCGCAGTAGGTGTGAACCATCAGTAGTCTCCGCCGCAGCCAAGGGGGTGAAGCTGACTAACTCGCGCCTGCGCCCGCGCATGCTCAGAGAGAGTCAAGTCGCGGACTCCACCCGATCCATCACCCCTACCGCCCACGCCTACCCCGTCATCCCTTCTTCTCTTGTTCTATACTGATTTTCCCCTATCTTCCCTGCAATGATATACGTATATAGCGTCATCCTCGCTTTCTCTTTTTCGTTCTTGACGTGTGCGCGCGTGTGTGTGTCATTGTTCGAGCGTGTCACGCACCGGTAGGAAAACCGTCGTCGATTTCCTATAGACAGTGACACCTGGCTGTGCTCGCGAAGCTTTCCGACGGCTCGCGAGCGAGCGAGTGTGTATGTACATACGTACGGTTATTATCGACGGCCTCACTTCAGACGCCGGGATATTTATAAAGAAGTGGGCTGCACGCGAGTATATGCGCGGTATTGTTGCGGGAATCGACACCGATATGTCGCGCTCTCTTTTTTTCTCTTCTTCTCTCTTTCAAGAGAGAAACGTGTAATTCGAGAAAGCTTTATTGGGTGTATCGGATGCTTGATAGCTCTCTATGGGAGGGAGAGTGTTTTGGTGCGATTGACTTTTTTTCTCCGTTCGATCATTGCGAGATGTCTGCGTAATTATTATACAATTTTATTCAAATATTTTTCTCACGTTATTCCAGAGTAGCCGGAGTGAAATTGAAGAACGAGATCGCGCGCGTTCTCGCGAGCGTGCAATTGAAAAATGGCTACCGTCGCTACACTTTATAATGTCACGCCGATCTCTGCGCCGTATATATATCCTGGCGGCGGTTTTATTCGAAGGTGACGCAAAGTTGCGAGCAACACGCAAATGCGCCTTTATCTCCTCGGCGAGGAAAAATGATCTGCGCGCGGGCCGCGAGAAAAATGTGTGTTTTTCAAATGGAAAAATGCCTCGCGTATAATATGTTGTACAGTAAATTGTGTTGCCCCGCACAGTCGATGCCGTGCGATATCAGTTTTATGACTATTGTAATAAAGGTGATGTATCGCTCGTGGAAAGCTAGTAAAAATCGATACTTTATTTTCTTTTTTTCTCTAATTAAAAACTGTATACACATATCCTCTCGAGAATCTCAAGAATATTATACAATATAGTCGGCAACGGAGAGCGCACGTCTGGACTGTCACATAGACCTTATAATACGTTTTTCAACGAAGAAAAAAAAACTCGCTCTCGGCGGCAAGAAAAGAAGCTTCGAAAAAAATAAAAAACACACAGGAGCTGACTCGTCCACGTGATCCAGCAACGAAGCGCGCACAATCGCACCGAGCGAGAAAAAACACGCGCGCGCGCGTTTTGCAACGTCGAATACTATAAGAAAGCCGCGCAGCAGCTTTGCTCTCCTCTCGACGAAAGGTTGCAGCGCGACGTGACAGAAGCGACGCTCGTTCCACTAGAGATTTACGAGACAATTCTCCCTCTCTCTATACCTGATGCTCTCTCTCGCGTGTGTTGGACCTCCTTTTCGGAGGAGGTGAGCCCGTTTACTGATGCACCGATTCGTAATTTATTCGAGACGTGTGTTTGCGGGTCTACACAGACGCGCTTTTCCGACGGAAATTTTCTGAGCTTCTGTGAATTGAATAAGCCGGTTGCGCGAAAGTATGAAGAAAAAAAAAGAATCGTTACATAGAAATTATTCCATGTGCTACGATACATATACACGATGACAAAAGCAGCCGAGTATTTAGTGTCAGAATGCTGTGCGACGACGTAGTGTGGGGCTTCTTATCGACGTGTGTCAATAGGTTATACACGCACATGATTTTGTGGGGATCAATATTTGATTGGATGCTTGCCGAGGAGTGTCAAAAATGTCAATCTCCTATATTATATGATTATAAGAGTTTCTTCAACTATAATTGAAATCAAACATGTGTATACACAGGAGAGATTGTATAACCAATTTTCGCGATAATATTTAGAAGATCAAGTTCAGTCGAGCGAAGAGCTTGACGCAATGAGTACGAGCATCTCGCGAATAATTTGGCACAAAAAAAAAAGAATACTGCGAGTCATCATCGCGATCTGATTTATGATCGAGTTTCGGTAGCGGCTACGTACGTAAGCGAAAGAAAAAGATGTGCGACGAGAGCCAGCTGTATAAATTCAAACGTCACAATAGCTGCCCCGGAAAATTTGAGAGCATCGAAAACGAGTTCACGCCGCTGAGGCATGGCTTTGATTAGAAATATAATTCGATGTACACTATATTATTATAAGCTTAATGCTAGCATGCAACTTATGCGACTAAATTATAATTTCATAATATATATGCGCACAAGAGTGAGTGAGGAGGTTATGTGACAGGGTTTGCTGGTGTTGTGATGGTGGTGGTGGTGGTGATAGAAGGTATAAAAAGTCATGTTTATACTGTTGTATACTTTCATCTCGTTTATTAATTAAAATTCAGTAGTAATTTAGTTTCTGCCATTCTAACAAAACGTTACCACTCGCCAGTTCTTTTTTTTTCTCCGTTTACTTTTTACGTTAATAATAATTAATATTTAATATAATAATATACAGGGGAAGGAGTCAGATTTCGCACAACAACGGCTGTTCGTTCACCATTATTTATTCGTTATTTTTTTTCTTCATTTTTTGTTTAATTCTCGGTATCGTCTCTCGGCGCGTGTATTACAAATGATTTTTTCGATCGGCTGATGTGTGCCTGTGTGCGGTGTCTCATTGCTTTCGTTGGTTCGAGAGTCTCTTTTTTTTCCTTCGTAAAATTTTCCACATATTCGCAAGTCTGTGAGTGTGAGCGTACGTGTAAGTGTGTATGACGGCGCACATATTCCCGTACCAGCGGAATCTGGCTGTAATTTTGCACTAAAATCGTCCATTTGCTCTCGTCGTCGAAAGGAAATCATACGCATACAGCACGAAGGCCCAGAATCATCGTCGTCGTCGCTTCGATTCACTTTTCCAAAAAAATAAAACGAACGTAAATATACACGTGTATTTAGATCTCGAAGCGCATAACAAAAATAATGTTCTTCATTCTTTTCAAGAATAAATTACAGTATATATAATATATAAGAGAGGAATGATTTGGAGAAAACGACGACGACGATTCCGACCCCGTTCGAACACTTATTATTTTGTCACACATCTCGCTTCTTGTACAATACATACCAAAAACACAACGCAAACGATCACACATTTTGTATGCATATATTACATATACCCAGACGAGCTTGAAGAATTTTCGTTATCTGCGCGCGGTTTCTGTCTATAACATATTTTCGGCTTTTTAAACTCCGCAATCACGTACAAAGTGTGCACCTCTTGGATTCTTTTTTTCTCTTTCTCTTCTATGTATATTATGTATATAGGTTTCGTTTTCGCTTCAAACAAAAATGAGACACACTCGCTCCCGGTAGTTTCTTTCTATATATATATATCCAATCACATCGTCATCGCAAATCGTCAGCCACTCGGCGTCTGTACACGTATGTTCATCATATATAATCTTTTTTTTCCTCACGTTTCATTAAAATAACAAAAACCAAAGTGGGCAATAATAATAATATTAATAATAATGCAATAATAATAACGAACGAACGAACGACCGATCGATCGGCGTTTTCGCGATGCTTCGCACATTTTTATACCCGAGAGATTCTCTCCCACTTTTTCTTTCTTTCCTTTCGTTAATTCTCTCGTCGTATCGTCTATATATCACTCCTCAGCCTCTTCGCCTATGCTGCAGCAATAATATACATGTACATAAACAAAAATATTACAACGCGCACATCTCTCTATCTTTCTCGCGAAACAATTAATTTATATTTATATATATATATATATAAGCAACTAGATTGAGAACGTGTCCTTACATCAGATCTCGGGACTTTGATCGAGAAAGAAAAAGTATATAGCCGAAAGTGTAAAACGAAAAAACATCGCGTCTGTCCGTCGATTCCGGGATCAGCGGAATTACGTTTATCAGCTTCTCGAAGTCTGCGAAAAATCGACTATTCTGATGGGCCCAAGTCAGCGAAAAATTCGAAAACTTTTTCTTTCCTTCTTGATTGTGCGCAACACCGGACAATTTGACAAGCCAGAATTGGGCCAACCAAAATGATCGCGCGGAAAACTGAAGGTAGATACATCAGACTCTCGTATATTCGATCAGAAACACCGAAGATTATAAAATTCAATATAGAGAAAGATATAAAAGAAAATTTAATGTGCTTTTTTTCTTTATCGTCGAACAGTTATACACTAATACGACCAGGTCGACGGGAGAGTCATCGTCAACATATCCGCCAGTCCCCCTTATTTTCGCGCGAAATTCTTATTCCATCACACAACGATAATAATAATAATAGTAATAATAAGAATAATAATAATTAATGATGATCCTAGTATGTACAGAAAATTCAGGAGATAACCGTTCGTGTCGCGTCAAATATAAACTCAAAAGACAGAACAAAAAGAAGAAAGTTTCATAATACTAATATTACACAAATATAATAATGAAAGAGGCGTTGGCGCGGCGCCGCGAGATCGATTGCAGACTGAGGCCTAGAACACTTTGAACCATCGCACGAGAGCAACACTGCAGTCCCCTTGTCTTTTTGTTTTTTTTTTATAGTACGTTCGTATATATAAGAAATGTTTTCAAGTCGAGAGGAGAGAGACGTGAAAATCGCGCGAAAAATCTAGAATAATAAAAATAATCGCTCACTCTGCACTCGATCCCGGCCAAGGCGCGCTAACATTAATAGTTACAATAATAATTATAAATGGTACCGATAGAGACGACAATAATAAGTAATAATAGAATGATCGCAGCAGTAGATCCGGAATCGCGGGCAGCGACGACGGTTATTATACAATAATCGCGACGACGACGACGACGACGACGACGACGACGACGACGAGGAGAGACAATTATAATTCATTAATAATATATCTAAAATCTGTCGACATCTTTGCGTTTATATTTGTAATCTGTTTGTTTTTTTTTCATTAGTCGTCGTAATTATACTTACTCTTTATACAGAAGGGACTTTGTGTGAATGTATGTGTGTGTGAGAGAGATTTTGCTTGTATAGAGAATCGTGGTTAAAAGGTCTGTCTCGACGGGACAGCTTCTACAACATACTCGCGAATTTTCATCTCTTTCTCTCGCACACACGTGTTCGATATATATATATACTATATACTTCGTTAATCGTCCAAATTCGCTCTCTCGTGCGCGCGTATTATAAAGATAAATCACGCGACGGCCTCCGTGTATATGTGTCTCTCTCATCACATTTGTGTCGGCTGATGACGCGAACAAGCCCCGAGATTCGCGCGGAGCACGACGTTTTATTTATTTTTTCTTGCTTCATCATTATTTAAACCTTAATCTTCACTTAGAACTTACTAGCTTTAACTGGTACATTATTTACAGTCCATATTTACTTATGTTACAATCATTCCGACGGAGCCGACGCCGCGAGAGCAGCATTCTTTTTGCGTGTGTCTAAGTGTGTGTATAATATATCCAGTTCCTCGTCTGCTGCTCTCCGTCGCGGCGCTGCTCCGGGAACAGCGTTGTGTGTTCGCTAACATAGAACGTGTGTATAAGTGTGTGTTTGTGTGTTCAGAGTAGCCGCGCACTGTGTGTCTTGTGTACGCAAGATATGAGCGAGCACAATGCATAACAGAACAGATTGAAAAAAATTGAGAAAAAAAAACAAGAAATACATCAGTATATCGGCGGCACTGGTACTCACTATACGGAAGCGGGGCATCATCACAGAGAGTGTTTGTAGTTCAGAGCTGGATCGATCCTTGCCCGCTTCGCGCGACCAAGTTGTACGCATAATGATAATCGCAATAATCTGTGTGTGAGTGTGTGTGTGTGGTGTGTGAGTGTGATAGCGTTTTCTATAGTCCTTTTTCGCGATGGATTCGCGTGCAGAGATGCGGCGTTGTCCGTCATCCCGAGTGCAGTAGCTGCAGTTGAGCTGATCTCGTTGAGCAGCCTCCCCGTGTTGACGCGCACTGTATCGTCGGTTTGGTCTCTCGTCTCTTCTCGTCCGAACTATCATCATCCTCCGGTCCGGCTCCTATCCCTGGAGCAGGTCGAAGCTCGCGGCGCAGCTGGCAGCCGCGAGCAGCTACGAGCCGCTGGAGTAGCTGCTCGAGCGCGCCTGGAGGTAGTGGTGATAGAAGGGCGGCAACACGGACTCCGGTGTCTGGCCGGCGAGCGAGTTGGCCTGAGAGGTGACGAGGCCCAGGGGGGGAGGCCCCGGCGAACGCTAGTGAGCCGCAAGCGAGTGCGCCGTGAGACCCTGAGGACTGAGCATCGGCGGGCTGTGACTGTGGCCCATGGGCGAGCCGTGCAGGTGGTCCTGCGGGTGGTAGCCCTGGTGCAGGCCGCCGCCCTGGCCCTGGTGTCCCGGGGGCATGCCCTCGATTATGCCGTCGCCGAGCGTGTTGGGCGGCGTCATGCGCTTCTCCTTCTGCCGCCGGTTGCAGAACCAGACCCGCACCACCTCCTTCTCGAGCTGCAGGCTGTCGGCGAGACTGGTGATCTCCTGGGCCGAGGGCTTGGGCTGCTTGTGGAAGTGCTGCTCGAGGGCGCCCTTCACCGAGACCTCGATGCTCGTGCGCTTCTTCCGCTTCCTGCCCTGGGCGGCGATCTTGTCGATGTTGGTGGGCGAGCCCGTCGACGAGTCCGCCTCCTCGAGCCACTTCTGCAGCAGCGGCTTGAGCTTGCACATGTTCTTGAAGCTCAGCTGGAGCGCCTCGAACCTGCATATCGTCGTCTGGGAGAAGACGTTGCCGTAGAGGGTGCCGAGCGCGAGGCCGACGTCGGCCTGGGTGAAGCCGAGCTTGATGCGCCGCTGCTTGAACTGCTTGGCGAAGGCCTCGAGGTCGTCGGAGGTCGGCGTGTCCTCCTCGCCGGCGCTGTGATCCCTGTCGAGAGGGTGGCCGCCGCCGCCGGCGCCCGGGTGCAGCGGGTGGCCCGCGGGCGGGCTGTGGTTGTGGGCGTCGCGCAGGTGGTGCTGCAGGCCCGCCTGGTGGTTGTGCAGCTGGTGCGGGTGCTGGTGCGGGTGCTGGTGGAGGATGCCGTTCATGGCGGCGTGGTACTGCTGGAGGGTGGCCGGCGAGGGCGAGCCGCCGCTCGGGTTGTAGTGGGCCGAGGGGACGACGGGCGCGTGCCAGGAGTGCGGCGAGGCCATGCCGGCGCCGGGCGACTGGTGCGGGCCCCTGTGCCCGTGCATGCCCTGGCCGTCGTTGGCGCTGGCGGCCGCCGCCGCCGCGGCCAGGGGCTTGACGTCGAGCGACGAGTTGCTCTGGTGCGGGTGGTGGTGCGGGTGGTGCGTCGCGTGGTGCATGCCCATCGAGGCCGCCCAGGGATCGCTGCCCGGCTGGAGGCTCGCCCAGGGGTTCGCCGAGCTGAGGCTCGCCGGGTGCGAGAGCCCGTTCGGCGAGGGCGAGGAGGTCATCTGGTGGTGATGGTGGTGGTGGTGGTGGTGCTGTGGCGCGGGCATGTACTTCATCTCCCCGGCGTCGGCCGCGCTGCGCGGCGAGCCCGACGAGTAGCCGCCCACGGCGATGTTCATCCCGCTCGCGGATCCCGTGCCACCATCCAGATCGCTAGATACTGCGCTGCTAATCGGCATGTACGTCGTAGCGGCCATCTACTCCTCGGCGCGCCTTGTCGCACGCTCGCTGCTGCTGCTGCTGCTGCTCGCTATTGTCTATGTGGAGGCTGTTTGCTTGCTTGCACTGTCTCGCGCGTACCAACTATGCCAACAGTCGACGGACTTCACTGATCACGGTCCCGCAAGGAAAATAATCAACGGAAAAACACTGCGCAGCCCGTAGTTGCATGGTGCAGGCTCATGCTCGCTGCGGCCGACCGTCTCGACATTCGCGCACTCACTGCCGCAGGTCGAGTCTCTGTTACTTTTGCTGCTGCTGCTGCTGCTGCTGTTCACTCTCGCGCACTGTGTATGTGTGTACCTCTGATGCGTGTGTAGTAGTGATGGTGCTCGCGACAGACAGACTACACTATCGAGAGGGATAGAGAGAGAGAGAGACAGAAAGAGAGAGAAAAGATGGATCTCGGACTGGCTCTCTCATGCGTTATGCATGTCGTAGAGCAGTGAGAGCGACTGACTGGCTCGAAGCGAGCGAGCGAGCCCGAGCTCTCTCGTCAGCGGCAGCGGCGGCGGCGGCGGCGACGGCGGCGGCCACGGCGGCTACGGCGGCTAGCCGGCCGTCATGCGCGCCACCGTCGCAGTACCAGCTCTCGCGGGAGTGGGAATCCCCTCCAGGCCCGAGCTCGCGGCTTGCATTGGCTGGCCTGCGAAGCAAGGTGGCCGTCGATCCGCGCCTCGGCCGAGGGCTGTGCCAGCCCCGCCTCCGGCTCTCCCCACCAACTCTCTCTATCTGCGTTTATACACACACACACACACGTACACGCAGAGACGGCTCCTCGAGCGCGAGCTCGGATCTTTCCTTATTTTCTCCTTTTTCCATGCTCTCGGCGGATCCAACCCTCCCGCCACGCGACTCTGCCCTCCCCCCGCGCTTTTCTTCTTATAATACTCTCGTCCTTTTTGCCTTCCTCCTCTGTGCATCCAGCTCCACTCTCGTGATATTATTTTACTATATTTTTCCCTTTTCGATAAACGCGCCCGCGCTCTATATGACGCAGGTCCGCGCACTGCATCTCTCTGATCTCGCTCGCGAGATGTAATTTCCGTGGGAAAAGTGTACAAGAGGAATGAGAATCATATTTATACACGATTTTCTTTAAAAAGAACTGCACACTTGACTTTACGTAACTTTTTAAAGAATCAGCGACAGGTATACTGCAGCCGAGATGCTTATCTCCGGTCACACTGTCCTCTCGGCAAACAATGAGAGAGTCAGCTCCGCACAGGTATATAATATACTACTAGACAATACAGAGATAATCTCTCCCGTGCGATTTTTCAAAGCCGCCTTTTAGTGCACCGCCCAACATCTGACCGCACGTATAGACACGTGTGTGTGTGCGTGAGCAACAGGTACACTCATTATTCCTTGCGATTAATTAGCTCGTAGGACGATGTCAATAAGAGTAGACGAATGAAACAAGTCTGTTTCGCGCTCGGCGCTCTCGAGAGCTTTAATACATTTAAATGAGAGCCACAGGTAGGAGCATTATGCTCTACGTGCCAGCCGCCCCTTAAGAGGGGTGAGTTAGATCACTATACCAGTATAGCGTGTCTGTGTGTATGTAGAGCTGCGGGCGCGTGCATTAAATTTTCACGACGCGATGTTTTTTTCATAAGCGAGTGTGTAGCCGATTTCGCGAGCCCGGCTGCTTCGTTTAAATGTCCATAGTAAATAAGCCACTTGTCTACTTCGTACCTAATCTTATCACTTTTTATACATACAGCTCTACTACTCTTATACTAGCGGTCTCGTGTGCTGTGTATTAGTGAGAGTGAGAGAGAAACAGGTTGTCCGGGATATATACGTGCCGCGCATGAGATTTGGGTAATAAATTATTACGATCTTATTTGTAAAGCAAACATGGCTAGAGCCACTGGGATATTGTATTGTACTTTCGCAGATAAGTTCCTGCATAGTTTAGCACCGATTACCGCACTCATTATTATTTTTCGAGAGAGTAATCCTTGAAACGTAATCGATTCCTGCCGTATATAACAAAAATAAAACATTTTTCACCGAACGATAAATATTTTTGAAAAATTAAAAAACCTCTCGATACCCGTCATCATCATCTCCCGATCATATATCCCATCATCCACGCACACACAAGTCTCCTATAGGTATACTATACTTGCTCGACTTGCCACCGGCGGCAGCACCGTACAGTCTCTCACTCTCTATATGATACATATTCGAAACATCGAGAGCTATATCGCGGAGACAGATATTGCAAAATTGCATAATAACACGTATACGTCGATCGGCCGCGTAACTCTTCTGCACTGCTTTCACGGAATAACGCATAGCGTTAAAAATGCGATGCGACCGCTCAATTGCATTAGCATACCATCACACACAGAGACGTATGCACGCGAGAATTGATATATCGCGCGGAGCGACGGCTCCCGTTAAAAGCTACCAATCAAATCAGCAAGTTATATAAAACTGTCGTTATATATCGTATATATATACATGTGTATAGGGGAGATGGCTATAACGGCCAGTGTATAATTTCGTTGTTTATTCGTCAAATTCAGCGATTCTTACATATGCATCGATTTGTATATTTACGAGCAGAAAAATTAATCCCTAATATTGACTTTCAATCTGCCAAGAAGGCTCAACCTTTTTCCCTCTATACATAGGTATATATCCTTATTAACGTTAAACACAGCAGCACCCACACAGAGAGAGAGAGAGAGAGAGGCCGCCGCAACACAAACAAGCAAACGGACCTCATCTAATAAGCGCTTGCACGAACAAACGCCGCCGACGCCGCCGCCGCCGCTGCGGCGATCGATCGCGCGCGCGCCGCTTTCGTCTACATGCCCCTTTAATTCGATTTCCGCGTTCGCCACTGCGTCAAATTGGATTGGATGTCTGGGGCGAAATATTTGTTTAGGACTCTGTGCGTAGCTTCTACCACTACTACTACTACTACTACCTGCGCTTGCATAATTAGCCGGGGCTTATTTTTCGGGGGTGCGAAAACATTTGTGAAAAGCCTCACGAGTCAAGATATCTACGTATATTATCCTCAAGGCCATCTGATATAGTGTATACGGACTAGGCCTCTCGCTTTCTAACTAAACTTGCAGCGGTTTTCTGAGCGTCTGGGATTTTTCGTTTGTACAGCTGATATATTACACGTGATGCAGATAGACAGATAGGAGTGTGTATGACACCTGCGATTTCTCTACATGCCTGGAATTTCATTTGAGTTATAAGAGAGATATACACTTGTATATAATAGTGTAGTGCCTCCACTTATGAATTTTTCATTTTACATACTCGTCGAAGCTTGTAATTAAATCTCGAGCTATTTGTAGAAGCTTCAATCGGACGTGTCACACTCAACGGAATATTCCCAAATCTAGCTCATCATCTCATTTTTATCGAGTCGAACGTGAAAAAAAAAACAAAAAAAGACTCCTGCATATAATATATATAATAATTGTACGCGCACTCGCGGCCCTTCGCGCAATATTCGCGCGCGTATACACTTGGTGCAGTGCAGAGCAGCCGCTTTACATGACAATGCCACTCGGAAATGTTGAAAATTTCCAAAGTAAATAATGCTTTCCATCTGACGACGACAACAAATGTCTCTTTTCACGCGGCCGCTCGCGCGCGCGACAGCCGTATTATTTCCGGCGCTGGCGCAAACTTTCGCCTCGCTGACCCGTCGAATTTTCAAAAGAGAGTAGCTCCATCCACATATACACAGAGAGAGAGAGGATGTGCGCGAACGTCAGCGACAATAAACACGCGCGCAGAGGCGTGACACGGAAAATTAAAAGTAACGGCTGAAAAAGCCCGGTGTGGATGATCGAAAAGCTGTATGTTATACAGCCCTCTCTCTCTCTGTGATTACCTAGCTTTTTTTCGTAATATTATCTATATTTGAAAAAAAAAATCACGGACAGTTAAAACTACTCGCGGAAAAAAGGGAGAAGGCTCTTCTCACATGCTCAGTCCACCGTAAAAGCTGCGGCGTAAAAAGAAAATAGGAATCTTAAAATATCGCTCGCGCAGGGGCGCGGGCGTTGTAAAATTATTACGACGAGGCGTAAAAAGTTTAGAGAACAAATAAAAAATCCCTTTTCATATTTTTAATGGAGAGAGAGAGAGAGAGAGGGAGAGAGGGAGGGCAAGAGCGCGTAGCAGTTTACCTGAATACGGCATCGTTACCGCATTATACTGCCCCATCGGCTGCTACTGTAGCAGCAGCAGCAGCGAGTTTGTAAACCGAGTATTTAGAACGTGTCGTAGGTCGTGACAACGACGACGTGCCCATAAAAAAGAGCACGCTCGCGCACGTGAATGGGAGAAGGCTCGAATGAATATTTTAATATTTTAATACGGAACCAGGCATTTTATGGAGCAGTGCAGGCATCTTTTCCCTATTGTGCGAGAAGAGACAGAGAGAATCTTCGGAGCGAGGAAAAAATGAGTTTGCGGAGGACACAAAGTGCAGCGAGGATAAATTTTCGCGTGAAAAAAGAGAGAGGGAGTAGAGGAGTGTACCTAGACTCGTAGTGTATAGGTACTTGCTGTATATAATGTATAGAGGAGTGGATCGAGCGAAAGAAAGCAACGCGTGACTCTGCGCAGAGAGAGAGAGAGAGAGAAAGAGAGAAGGGGATGATGGTGGGGAATCGTTGCGGCGATTGAATACCAGGTGGCAGCAGCGCGTGGCTATCGAGTGAGGAATCGACACTCACTGTATAGGTACTGCAGACTGTAAGCTCTCTCGACTTGTAGCTAGTCTGCTTTGCCTGCTTTATTGCTTTTCTTTGCAGGATTTATTGATACTTCTGCGAGAGTTTCATTTGCCTACTGCTCGAGTTTATATGCTTATTTAGTTTATTAGCTGATGTTGGAAGAGGAAGAGAAAGAGAGAAAGTCGAGGGTTTATGGGGATGCTTCGATTTGTTTATGGGGTGTTGGTTTGTTAACTCGGCTCGAAATTGTTGTATTCTGGATTTACGAGTTTTAATCTAATATATCTTGCGTTGTTTAAAGGATTCCTTATAGATTGCTCGTTTGTTAACTTATTTTTTATTTATATATAATTTTTTAATGAGACTTTTGGCACGTGCAAAATAAAGTAAAGCCTGCAGTCGTGTACTGACATTCAACTAATTAACATTAGAATGAGGCAAAATTAATTTCGAAACGTAATATGTTGAAATTTGTTTAAATATAATCACACAAATGATTTGTAAACAATATTTTTTACGGGAATGCTCAAAAGCTATGATAAAATATTTGTCAGTGTGCAGTCCAGGATCACGTGCTGCCATCCCTCGCCAAAGCTGAGAACTACATAACTTGCGTGGTAACGACAGCTTCAGAAATACGCCTTGTATTCCGAGCTTATTTCGCTTATAAATCATGAACTTTAGCCGTCAACGAAAATCTCCGAGTGTCTATCAAAAAAACGGCTCAAGCATTTATTTTTATAATTCCATTAAATCTCGAACGAATTGAGATCTCAGTCTAGACACCAACTAAAAAAAATCGATAAATATTCAAAAATGTTGAATAATTCTTTCATGCCAAGTATATGCAAATATCATAATCGCATATCCGTTTCAAAATCATCAGTCTCTCCACACACAAATCGAATATCCACATATATAAGTTATTCTCCTAAATATTCAATAAATGTATGTGCTGCATCGGTTATAAAAGAGAAATTTAACCATCACCCGTATACCTAAGCACAGCCAATTCGCGCAAATTCAAAATCCAAAGCGTGAAACAGCCGCGACGAATCTCCCGCCTTTCCCATCGCGAATAAAAAAAAACATAACTAATAATCAAATGAAAATCGACCTCCCCACTCTATACTCGGAGATTTCTCAAGGGTGTGGGCTTTCGAGTTCTCGAAAGGGCATTTCCGTTTAATTGGTAAGAGAACGACTTTAGCACTGCTCTCGCGCATTATTCCGCGGCGGCGCTCTCCTACTAGCTATTCGGTTAGGCAGATACTCGATAGTTAGTCCTGAGAGAAATGGATTAATCATTAGAGCGCCCGCGGGTGCAGCAGCAGCAGCAGCAGACAACGTAGTTATATGTATCTCCACAGACGTCGGATTATAGTAGTCGTGGCTGGATCGAATCGACGTGGAGCTGCTGCTGCTGCTCTGGCTAACTTTCCGGACCGCAATCGGCGGCGGCGGCGGCGGCGGTGGGAGAGGTCGAAATTCACCTGGGAATCGAAAGCTAGAAACCTCCTTGCGCCGCGCGCGCGTCTGATATACCGGCCGCGAATTTGCGTTTGAAATCATCCGAGCAAGCGGTTATGCCTCTTTAACTTTGAGCGCCGAAATTGAATTATCTATATATCCGGTATAAGAGAGGGCTTCTGATGTAACTTTTGAAAAAGTTTAGGGTAATCATTTTTTTTAGCGTACGAATACCTTTCGCAACAAAATTTGGCCACTATATACGCATCAGCGAAAACCGGCATTTAGATGCCCATAAAAATATTCACTATACCTTTGCCTTCCCTCTCTCAAATCTGCGCCGCACGTTGCGCAGCTTATAAACTATACAGAAATCCCCGAGGCATCAGCAGCAGCAGCGACGGTAGTAGTGCCCACCAGGGGCTGCTGCGCAAGAAGGCCCGAAAGTTGCGCGAGATAGCGATCGATATCCGCTGAAATATGCGCGCCGCACCAATTTGTGCCGATCGAAATTATTATTAAGAGGTACACACAAGCCTGGGCCGCAAGGTAGTATTAGTCACCGGCGCATGTTTGTGTGATGTACGAAGAGCTCTGTAAGAAAAATAAGAGCGGATGTGCTTATTTTTTTGTAAATTCTCTATGGTGGTGTGCCGACGGCGTATTTTGTGTAAATATAAAAAAAACAAATCGGTTCTTGCCTCGAGAATCACACATCGGCAGAAACGATTACGCAACGCATTATATACCGATTTTTCGAGAGCAGACTTACTCTCCGGCAACTGTACATAAACATCGGAAATCAGCGATAGCTTACGTAAAGCCCGAGTGTAGTTGGTTCTCCACCCAGAGCAATAGCGTATAAACGTTTCCCGCGTAGAATTAGACCGGTTTTAACGGCACATCGTCGAATAATCCTCCCGGCGACTTTGGCGCACATATACACGTATACACGAATCCTCGACGGAAAATGAAGACGCGGAAAAAGGGGCGCTAGTGTGCATCAGAAGATTCGCGTATACGTATACACATACGCGTGACGTCAATATGTCGAGGGTAATAAGATGGCCGACGATAAAGTGGTGGGTGTAGATACATACGCCGAAGAGAGAGAGAGAGAGAGAGATAACAATCAGGCTCTCCTGCGCGCGGTAGCTCCTGGCAATCTCGTGATTACAGGCTTATAGCAACTCCACGGCTTTACGATATATTTCATATAAGTGGTCGGTGAGGATCGGCCGCCACCGCCGCACGACATCGATGCATCGTCTATATGTGGGAGAAAAGTTACGGTAAAGCGGATTTTCTCTCGGGTGTATGTGTATATACATATACGCTTGTAACCAGACCGCTGGGTGAAATATCGCGATTTTGGATTGAGGTGTATAAACATCAAGAGGTATACACACACTGGATTAATATATCGGTTGCCTTGGGCTACTACTTTATTTCATTGTCCGGGACTTGATGACGGGGAACTCGTGTAAATAATGCCGCGTACGAAGTTGCTGCAATATATCTATATATTGTATAAGTTATCACCGGCTGATAGGATAATTGGAGTAACGCATATATACGAATAATAATTTTTCCTTTTTCCCGATAAAGAAAATTAATTTCACACAATGTACTTATAATTTCGATACACAACACGCAAAAGCAGAATCCTCAGCCATGCATTTCTACAAAGACACCAAAGCGAGCACAGCAACGAACAGCAACAACAACAACCGATCCTATGAGCACATAAATCCCAACAGCGTCGGTTGCGT
The DNA here is from genome assembly GCA_900474305.1 of Cecidostiba fungosa. NCBI lineage: Eukaryota > Metazoa > Arthropoda > Insecta > Hymenoptera > Pteromalidae > Cecidostiba > Cecidostiba fungosa. The sequence continues at coordinate 26,093 of UCOJ01000213.1, read as the reverse complement.
ATATGCGTATTTTCTGTTAGTTCCTTCAGGACAGGATGTGCTGCTTAGCAGCCCAAGCTCTCGTGTACTGCATCTCTCCTCGGCCTTCGTTCGCCAAAAGAACTGTGTTCTCTCTTTCTCTCTCTGCTTGCGTCGAGAAGGAAATCTTCTTGTATGGACTGCACGGAGAGAAGAGAATAAGAATATAAGGAGTAGAGGAGGAAGAGCACACTTGTGCCTTCCTCCATGTCCACGCGCGGTGTATATTTATGACGCCAAAGAGGCTGTGTCTTCGCTGGTACACACACGTTATAGATTTTGTTCGGACTAAACGATTTCTATTCGTATATATAGCTTTGACAAAGTGGTATCAAGATCGATTTAATCTTGTCGTTGAAGTTGAAACTTATATATACAGAGGACACTTTTAACGCGATTTCGTCGCATCCAGACAAGCCTGAAAAAATAAAAGACAGCGAAGGAGGCCGCGCACCAAAAAGAATCGATCGTGCAGCACAGAGGACGTGAAAGGCGAGTATATCGGAGGTGTGGAAAGAGGGGGTGAGAAGGAGGAGAAAGAGAGAAACTGCGGCAAGAAAGAACAGAAGGAATTCACGAACTGCAAAATGCAATTATCGGCATTAGTCCGCGGGGTATCACGATCCGCCGACACACTGGTCCTCTACAGCTATATAGTAGTAGTCGTCTGGAAGTGTGGGTGGTGTGGACTACAGACTATACTGCGAGGTACAAAGCAAACGGAGAACGATCTCTCTCGCGCGTGCTCTCTTTGACTTTGTTTTCAGGAGTTAAAAAATTAAGAGAAAAGAAATTATAAAATATCCTTTCGGAATCTTATTTATCAGGTAGCATCAGAACTCTTCAGCACACCCAGCAGCAGTCATCTGTCTAGCATACACGTATCCGAAGCCCAGTAGCCCAGGGCCAAAAAAGTTCGTCCCTCCTTCTTCCCTCGTACACCTACACCCTTTCTCTCCCGCTGCAGCAGCAGCAGCATCAGACACACAGTATATCTATAAACCCCAGCACCTTGCACTTAAACTCGCGAATCCCCTATACTTAAACTCGCGTCCTGGTATCTCTATCTCAATTCCCAAAGCCGCGCCGCTTCGTACGCACGTATGTATACGAAGCTCGCGGAAGACGCGCCTCCTCGAGGACTCGTCTAACTGCACTGCTCTGCTGCTGCAGCCGAGGGATAGAAAAAGAGGGAAGCAGGCCAGTAATTTTCTAATTATACACTCGAAAATAATTGCTTATTATAGGCCTCGTTCGCTGCGCGAGTGCGAATCCCGGATAGAGGCCCAAAGGGTATCACGAACGCGGTGCTGCTGCTGCTGCTTATTTCGCCCGCACGCGCACGCGCAGCTACCTTCTGCACGCATCCATCACGACACTGCTCGTTTGATGCTGCTGCTGCTGCCTTTTTCTACCGAGAACTGGGTTGCCGAGGCTCTATTTTTATCAATTTTGGTAAAACCAGCCTCGAATAATTGGCTGATGATCATTCCGAGCGGCATCTTTTTTGGGGGAGAGGTATATATATAATGAGCTTTGCCGTTTATGGCTGTGGATAAAAAAAAAGCAATTGTTAAGTTATGTGTTAAGCGGAAAAACAAAAGTTCCCAGAAGAGCAAGAGAGCCTAAAGAGCAAGAATTAGTATCAGGGCTGATTTGTAATTCAAGGGGGGAAAGATACGAAATCGGTATATCCAACGGAAAATTAATTATACGCAATTTAAAAATCAAAATTATCTCGAGATAGAAAAAAGGCGCTCGATTATGCAGTCAATACCGTTTCATTTGTATAAAAAGACCCTTATTCGTGTGTACATCGGCACATAAATATAATAGTCCTTGGTCGCACGCTAGAGACTATACTACTTAGCTGTGACTGACGAAAAATATCATTGCTAATGACGAGGGATCGACAGCAATTCTCGGTCAAGATAAGCAGTAGAACAAAAAGATCGGTAAGGGAAAACTATGTCAAAGAATTCCGGAGTTAGTTACCGAGAAGACGGTCCTTGAAGAAAGAAGCCAAAAGCGGGTATTAATAAAATCGGTGAAAAATCGGTTGCGCTGCAATATCGGGTAAAATCTGCTGGGATCTAGATCCCTGACATTTTCCCGTCGTATAAGCGAGGCGGCTCGGGAGAAAAAAAGGGAAAGCGTCGAGGTGAGAGATCGAACCCTGTCACCTTTCTTCTTTTTCTTTTCCTCGACCTCAAGGGTTGCCAAGGGCTTATCTCTCGAGCTGGACAAGATAGTGTTTAGGTAGGCCATTAGTTAACATCGGCGTTCGACAAGTCGTCGTGTCTCTCCGCATCACACGATCGTCCTCGTCCTCGTCGTCATAGTTCTTCTTGTGAAACGATCTTGTTTGTCGATCTTCGCTCGCGCGCGCTCTCGAAAATAAATTTGACTTTAAATTGCGCGCGCGCTCCGTATTTGAATATATCGGCGAGGATATTTACATGTAGTGGCGGCGGCAGCGGTTCGAGCGATTTACATCGGCAGCAATCGACGGAAGCTGACATGACCGGCCGATATCTACACTCTTTGACAAGCGCTTTTCAAAGCGATGGACTTGTGTCTGAGTGTTATTCTTTCCGGGAAAATTTTCGTCGCTTTGTTTTCTTGGAATATTTAGATATTTTCCGAAAGGGAACGACTATCTCGATTATCATATTCATTGGAGGTATAATACGTTGGTAATTACCTACTACCGATTTATATGGTATGCTCTGATGCGATGGGTTGAAAATAAAAATTCAGTTACGCTTATTCAGCGGCGAAAATCCGTGAAAAGGGAAACAATATACACGCGCAGCTGCGCAATGACGGTCGCGCGTGTGTGACAGTGGCTCGTTGAACCTCGGGTCAAGATCGGCAAACGTTGCAGACGTCCGGTATATAGTCAGGCTCTCCACGTATATATGTATATGAGCATTTCTACGTAAGAAATCCATTAACTCGGTTAAGAAACAAAAAATAATTTTTTAGGGGCACACACCTAATGGACCAGTTTTTATGGGTTCTATACAATGTTCTGAACACGAGAAAAATAAGGACCAACGCGAAAGAGGTCGCACATATATTGGCCAGACAGTTTAAGTTTTCTTATGGGAATTTAACATGGGAAAATTAATCACAAGCAGCCATTTTGGAACTAAATGTCCGAGGGCGCAAACGGAAAATGCACACTTATAGGATCAAAGTACGAGAAAAGAGCTTCAATTTAAGACCTGGTGGATTAAAAATGGTCGCTTAGGTAAAAGTTGGCTGCGATTAAATATAGCAAAAAATCATAAAAAATCTCGATTTTTTAAGAAATCCAGCGATATTTCCTCTTTTTAAAATTCTTATACCTATTCACCCGAGCGATCATTTTTAATGCACCCGGGCTCAAATTAAAGCTCTTTTCTTCTACTTTCCTTTAAAAAACTTACAGTAAGATTTCGGTTTGTTGATTATTAGCTATATACATGGTAATCAAAAAGGTCAAAAAACAGCCGTAATTGATAAGCAAATATAGGTACCACCTCTTTTGCGTTGGTACCCTATTTTTCTCGTGTTTAGAATTTTTTTAGAACGTTGTATAGAACCGAAAAAAACTAGTCCGGTAGGTGCCCACTAAAAAATTATTTTTTGTTTCTTAAACGAGTTAGTGGAGTTCTTACGTAGAAATGCTCATATACACTTACACAGAGGTAGTCAAAGTCAAAAGTCGCCAACGACTCGCGCAGCTTAATGCATATTAAAAGAGGAAGTCGAGAAAGAGCGAAACAGAAGAAAGAATAACGTCGTGTGTCCTCTGCTCTCTCTCGGGGGGTCAACCGCGGCTATAGTCATCGATCGAGTGTCGAAAGGTTAGAGAAAGACAACGACAACGACGACGAGGCTCAATAATAAAATGTACGAAAGTCAGGCGCCAGCACGATTGAAATTCGATCTTTCGCCTCTCGACCATTTACATATATGTAGCTTTCCCTTCGTTCGGAAGCGGCCGACTGTCAACGCATAAACGTCGAATTAACATAAAGGGTCTATACGCAGGGATTGACTGGCGTGTGACTTTGATGCTCTTCACGATCTGGAAACGTCACATCAGGGATCGAGGTGGCGATGGTCAATACGAGGAAAACCGAGAAAAAGGGGGATGTCGGAGAGATGCAATCTGATTTCGAGGAAGACGTCGGCGATCTTAGCTATAATACAGGATGACTTTTGTCGTCCGATATTTTGAGTCGAGCCTCGATGTTTTATGTGTAGCGGAGCTGCTTGTCGGTTCTCGTTGAATGAGAAAAAAGCTCTTGACAAATTGAAGGTTAAACATGTTAACTTGATGACTCCTATTATCCGGGACATAAAGTAATTCTCTCTCCGATCGTCGATTTCCAACTGATTTTCCGAGACCAGATACGTCTTTTGTCGAATCGATTTAAAAAAAGTAAGATCAAAAGATTAAAATTTATTAAGTTTGATTTAACAAAAATTGTTGCTGAAAAAGTAATTACTAATATAATACTCCAGTTTGGCGCTACTACCTACCTCACGTACAATCAGCGGTATAAAGTATTCGTGTGGAACGTTTTTTAAAATGCTCCAATCAGAGAGCTCGATTTCGAAAAATTCTCAAAATTTAACCAATCAGGCTGCGTCATTTAAAAAACGTTCCACGCGAATACAGAAAAGACCAAACGGAAAAATACTTCGGTATTTATTTCCTTTAAACAAAACTTGCGCAACAGCGAGCCACGCGCGCTAAATTTAGACTAGAAATTTTCCGAGAGCACGAGGAGGAAACCGATCAAAATTCAGGCGATCGCGATCGCGCGAGTGTAACAGCGGCGTATCGTCAGAAGAAACACAAACGGAGGGCAAAGGAAGTATAGAAACAATGATCGCTGCAGCGTCTGATGCCGAACGACGAAAGAGAATCGATTTACATGTTAAATGAGCGAACGTTCTCTCCGTGTGACGCGCGACTGACATTTGCTCCTCGATGACCGGCGCGTGCTGGACGCATTGTTCGGAAAATTCGTGGTCGAAAACACGAATCACTAATGAGGACGAGCCGATCTGTGTGTGACACGATATTATCTTGTCTCTATAGCATAGATTTGCATTCGAACCCTTGGATAATTTTTAAATCAAATTAGAATGCGCCCCCCGATCGATATAATATAATTATATACCGTTGCATACGGATTGCGCATTATTGTGTGTGTTTAGGATAATTGTATACGATTTTTCTCGACTGTATAATGTATTATATTCTCGAAAAGCTTCTTTTTTTTTTAAGGTATCGCGTATCCGACAAATTAAACAAAGCGCGCGAGCGTCGATTCCAATATGCTTTGAATAATGCGCGTCAAGGTAACATTACAGAGAGCCGAAGACTTTCTCGCCGCAGTACATATATACATATAGCGCGGTCAGCCGAGAGATGATGAAGTGGCTCCCTTGTTATGCCTAAATATACGCAACGCGCGGCCAAAGAGAAAGAGAGAGAGAGAGCAAATATGAGAGAAGGCAGTTTAACACCGTCCCGCATGAGGCCCCAAGCCTTAGGGGGTCTCGAGCCCCCACTGACTTCTAGCACCCTTGTTCAACCCATTATAAACAAGGTCTGTCTCGACTCTATGGCCGAATGCGTATTATACTCGCGTTCTCGTATTAGCTCTGAGGTATGGGTTACGTCTGCGCGAGGAGAAGAGCCACTTTCTCTTTGCTGCAGCGAGCTTACACCCTCGGATATTGTGTTAGGTGCGCGGCCTGTGTGTGTGATTGGGAAGCGGAGGATCGTGTGAAGAAATTTTGATTTTTATTGTCATTAAGAACGAGAAATTGTATTAAAAAAAGTAGTGACTTCGACGATTACAGTGAACAGCGTTGAACCTGCGAATTCGAATCAAAATTATATTCCACGTCGCAATCAGTACATAAATCTACCTTCAACTAAAATATCTACAACAAAACTCGTCTTCACTCGACTCGAAAGAAGCAAAAACGTCAAATATACGAATTTACGTTCTGAATATTCACATGACCTCTGCGCAACTTCCCGCGAACATACACACACACATACACACTGACGATGTCCTGATGGCCTACACCGCTCGTAAAAACGTCTTTATCGTCGAGAGCGGACAATCGTAACGCAATCAAAAATAAATTCTTCCATCAATGAGCCAAAAGGCCGGAAGCCGGACAGAGAGGAGAAAAAAGAAACGCGCGCGGCGTCGTGAAAGGGCAATAAAGGCACTTTTATAGGAGCGTCATCGCGAGCCGATCGGCCAATGCAGTTCCGGTCATATTATCAACAAAATACACAACGTCACTGTAGCCGACGATAAATTAGGGGAAGCTCGGCGTAACGCCGGTTAAGGGATTGAGTCGTTATATTACTGCAGCCGACGGCACGTGTTCCATCCCTGCGGACTGTATATTACCCTATAGGACACAGCTTCGTGTCGATACGCCGCGTTCTGATGGCTTCTTCTTTTTTAATTTTTATCGTTTTCCTATATGTGTAATATGCTTCTGTCGCATCCTCTTCGCTAGTACATCAATTTTATTATCTTTGATTTGCATTTCATAAAAATTTTAAACAATATATCACAGTCAGTATTGTATTATATTTGAACTACATAACAGAAAAGCAAAGAATCAAAAACCAACAGGCTCACACAACACAGCGCATTATCTCCGCACCGCCGACTAAAAAATATGATCTCATCGTGTTCCCTTTAGACACACGTCCGTTGCCCATTTCTACGTCCGTCCATCCACCCTACGTCCCTTTTCACAGCCTACTTGTCTCCCACAATCTCGTCATCCCGAAAAGAGAGTCAGTCGTCCTTCCACACAGACAAACACTCTCTACGCATCCCTTCAACTCTCGCCGGATCAGAACGAATCATTAGCCTGCAGCGCACAATGCCAGGAGAGGAAGTTTAGCCGATTTTTTTTCGCGTTCTTCGCCCCGTGATATCTAAATCCGAGACTCTCCGGAACGGGAGCATATCCGCGCGTTGGCGCGAATGATTTACGATTGTTTCCTATATACCGTACCCCCCAATGCAGTGTCGAGGGTGAGCCGCTCGTTTTCTTACGCGGATTTTATGTCGCAGTGAAGCGTATCTTTTTTTCGAGTATGCGCGCAATCGCGGTTCGGTAATTAAGTTGTGTCAGTATCGTGGCTACTACTGAGTCATACATATTTACGCAAATGGTATATTAGAAGTATAACTTACGCAATATTATAATAGTGTGAGAAGTCGAATCCGAAATTCTCCGAAATAACATATACAGAAACGCGCACGTGTTATCGACATCTGCTTTCACGCTTTTTCTCACACTTGACTCTTGACATTCACAGCTCGGACATGAATACTCCAATTTCGGTCTAAGGAATAATGTATACCACCCTGAAGTGTCCGAAACACGCATAATCGCTGAAAGGAATATATTTTTTCCCCAGAAAAACGCTCTCCTGCCCTCACAGAAGAAGAAGAAAAGCACACTCGAAAACAAGAAGATGAAAAATCTATAAGCTTACGTAACAACAACTCGTCGTCCGCGGTTTCCCTCAGTGGTTATACACTTGGCTGCAGGACAATGCGCTTCTTCTCGTCGGCAAAAGAAAGCTCTTGAACGCATTGTCCAGTTCCAACCGCGAACTACTTAGCATAGCGTGACGTCCGGACAAATTTCCGATGCCTAAACACCCGCGCGCAAATAAAGGATAAAGCCCATCAAATTGGCCCAGTGAAAGCGGCATAAATCAAAATATGAGGAAAATACCTGCGGCGAGCCGCCGCCTGAAGGATTTATGGGCTTTCCCGTGTGCGTCTGTTAAAAAAAAGGGCGTAGCGCTGTCCTCGCGCGAGGAATATTTTTCCGTCTGCAGTGTGTGTGTGTATAACGCCGGATCAACGGCAGGTTGAGCTGTGTATATATACTTTTGTTTAAAACATGATCTATCGCTTAAATAGGACTAAACTGGACAATTTATGGCCTCGGGGATCTTCGCTTGTATATACGCATATACATACTCTTTCTTTTCCTGATACACGTGCTCCCACGCTTTCGAATCCGTTTTCACGCGCGCGCTAGGCTTTTTTAAAGCCTGAAAGTTGACACGCTCTTCTTATTCCACTGTGTGTCGTAGACACTATACACCCCGAGAGCTAACGATTCCTTTATCATTTCGACACACTTTCGAGGCTGCAGGTTCGGTTGTGAAAAGAACGAGAAGGGAGCACCTGTATATACCAATACAATGGGCCCTCGCGGATCGGGAAAAATTGCTTTTAATATTTAACGTTTCCGAGACCTTTTTAGCTTCGAGAGGCTCCTCTATACTCTCACGAAGAAGAAGACCACTCGAGAGTCGTCCTTTCAGGTGATAATGCCGAGGGGGTACAATGGGACGAAATGTGCGTGTATTCAAATTTTAAAGAGTTGCGTGAAAGGTGTATTGAAATTTTTATATACTATTTCTTGTCATCTGCGATTTAGCATTAATATTAATAGAAAAAAAAAAATTGTGTCACGGAGTACTCTATTAGAGCTGTATTTCAAATAATTCTCCTAAATTAGCCAAACATCAGCGACGCATTATTCAAAACAAGCCAATCCATTTACTCCACTAAAGACCATCAGTAGAGTAATTTTCATAATACAGTCGCAACAATCGGCTCTCTTTCTCTCGAGTCAAAAGCCTGCAAAGATCACGTCCGAAAATTCCTCCCACCTTTCCTTATCTCGCTCTCCTTTCACTTGGGATCTTAATCGACTGAAAACTGTGGAAAAATAGCCAATAACGCCTTGAAAGAAAAAAAGCTAACCAGTCGCAATTCCGCGAAAGTCTCGGGCATAACTCAAACGGCGCCTGTGAGAACAAAAAGCCTTGGGTCCTCAAGGGTATTGTTTCGCAGGGGCGCACGCGTGCGATCATCGGCGTCGCACACGCGCAACTGGCTTCCGTGGCCTGGTTGACAGTTGAATCTTCGGCGCGATCTCCGCAGCATCTTTTTCTTGTTTCAGAGCGAGAGAAACTGACGGACTGGGCCCTAGGGCCTATAGTCTGTATCTGGCACAGGATCTTAAGTGCGCCACCCTTCGGAAAGTCCGAGAAAAGAAAGGAAGCGCCTAGTGCAGTTGGACTTTTTTTTTCTTTCTCGATTTTTGTCTATGATGTGCGCGGGCGCACAGGTGATGGTATTTTGTAAAGTCACGCGAGCTCTTCGTGTGTATATAGTAGGACGTGCTCAGGGCAATTAGCCGAGGCACTTGACGAGGCTGAATCACGCTTGGCTGTATGATCGCTTACTTAGGATGGATTATAAGATAATAATGCGAGCTGGAGTTTTTCTGGAGATTTGGAGGGTGAAAAGTGGCAGGTCTAGGTGTCAGGCGTCGAAGGTAAACAGTGGTTATATACCATTTTTCGTTAATCCACGAATCTCGTACCGACCGTAACACTTTGAAAGTGTTAAATAAAGCACAGAAAGTATATATTTAAATTCAGAAAAAAATCGATTTTTCTCGTGGCGCTGCGTGGGACATAATGCAATTATCACTTATACGCGGTTCGCGTCCAGTCCCTCTCTCCGAGCGTATAGTATATAGAGAGATGATAAAAAAGGGGGTTAGTGATTTAACGCGCTAATGACGGGCGCGCATCGACTCTATAAAAATGCTCTAGAGCAGGCTGTTGTCGTCGTTGCTTACGTAAAGGTGCCAGTCGCGATAGTCGCGTCCGATAAGTCTTCGTCGTCGTTTCTCTCTGCGTCGAGGACGACGTAATGCGCGAAATAATACGTGAATTATGTATGCGCTCTCGACGTTATCGGCTTGGCTTCGACGATCGCGTTTCCGTCCTCTATACACACACACACACAAACACCGACGCGCTTTTCTCTCGCCGCGGCAAGAGGAAAAAGAAAAAGCCGATGTATTTATGTATCGTAAGATCGCGAGAGCGAGTTAAAGGACTCGGGCTGCTGCATGCGTTTATAAAAGCTCTCGATCGATCGATCGTATATATAGTCGAGATCGGCCAATATTCATAGAGAGAGAGAGACTCGGGTTTTACCCTTGCTCGTTCGAAATTCGAATTTCATCTGGATCGTATATGTTTAGGGTGCGATGACTCGATTACGAAATCGTCTCGAGAGAAAAAACAATGTTGCGTGATGTGTTTTTGTGCTCTCGAGCTGCCTACTGCGCATTTGATGCGATAACGAGAGCTTTTCCAGCCTGGGTTATATGTACAATATGGTTGGAAATCATTTTTAATTTAGAAATAACTACACCCGAATGAATTTATCCACTTGAAACGTCGCGACTTTGAATTTCAAATTTTATGAAGAACGTATACAAATCTTTCGTAGAAACGCACAGCACCCCGCACAGCTCTGGCCCAAGCAGAAACCATTGAAAGCTCGTCACCGAAAAATATATTCATGAATGCACTGTTTACCCAACAATTATAAGAATAATTACGCAACTGGAAAACAGCGCATAGAAAAACTTTTCTCAGGTCTACACAATGAGTTCAGCATAAAAGTCGCAAGGACAAAAGCGGCGACCCCCCGAGTGTCTGTGTCTCACGTGTCATAAAACCGTCTCTCTCTTGGGCGTATTCCTCATCTATGCGGTCGGCCGTCTCATAATCCATTTTCCGTCCTCTCACTTTCCTTTCACGCAATATTGTGAAAGTGAAACCCCTCGAATACACTATACTACTCGCCTTCAGTATATTATATATATCGCACGCAACTCTCTCTCTCTATATATTTTTCAAGACACAGCGCCACAAGCGAGAAAGAGAGTCAAGAGGGTGTCTCGTCTGCGGTGTGTACCTGATACAACAAAACAGAACTGCAGTGCAGGTTGCAGAGCATAGGTCTCGAGTCCGTCATGTTTTCCCTTGAGATTACTTTGCAGCGATATCCTTTGCGATGGGTATCGGTATATGGACTCAAGGACGACTCGCGATCGCGCCACACGATCTCCTTTACCTGCAGCAGCAGCATCAGCATCAGCAGCGATCGAAAGGGCGCTTACTGTTATTTTCGGGCTAAGCTTTAACAGACACACACTCTGTATACCACGAATCTTTGTCTCTGTGTGTTGTAGATTTTACGTGATTACGTCCTTTTCTTCTTCCGTTATCTCAGCTCTACATGCCCGGCTACACGTGTTTCTCGGAAACGCGCGTTGCAATTTAAAAAGCACAGAGAGAGAGAGAGAGAGAAAGGAAGAAGAGCCCATATCTCTTGACAAACTTATTGTCCCGGGTATTGACGCGGGACGTGCGACACGACTAGCGAGTTTACAAGCTTTCTGAGAAATGAGCCTGCGAGGAAATGATCGTTGCATGTGTCTTATCGGACTAGAGAGTCTCTCTCTATGCTTTGCGGACGCAGGAACATCGGTAGTGCGGTGTGTGCTGCTACCCTGAAATCTGCTCCGGCGATAAAAGTTGTTGCGCTTCGAGAATAGCAAGTGGTCTGAGAAACATAATTACTTTTCCGGTGAATGCGTTTAGTATACTACACCTTTTTACAGGTGTTTCCTTTATCTTCCTTCCCGAATCGTTATAAATATTATACTCGCCGCATTACACTTTGTTATTATTTATTGCGAAAGCCGGGGAGTAAAGTTGTAAAATATAACCGAAACAAGGCCGAGCTACCTCACTTTCGCCCAATTAGCGACCCTTAAGCACACGGGCAGAAAAAAAAGAGTCGCACGACTCTCGCAGAAAAGAGTATACATTGTTCCAGCGAGTCGAGCGCCATTATGGAAGCACAGCCATGGTGCACACCACAGTGTGGCGCGTGCTTGCGCGCGACACGCCGCTTTTCCGCGAAAGTCCTCTCGCTCTGCGATAATATCGCCGCCGTCGCCAATTTGGCCAATCGGCTCCGTTACTCGGCTCACGATCGTCGCGAAAAAAAAAAAAGAATCGACGTGTCGCTCGCGAGAAATCGGGTTCCAGCCAATCGTTCATCGCGATCCCGTTGGAGAGGAGAGACTTAATTTCGAAGTCTCGGGTATACTTTTCTCACGGCCTCCCTTTGTCTGCAGTGTGATACGCCGCGAAGTGGACTGTGTGAGTTAGTCGCGGGACGCCTAGATCCGTCAGCTGCTGCTTTCTCCAATTGCGTGTGTATGGTGTGCAGCCGATCTTTTTCGAAATTGCTCTGATGCTGAGAATGGCACTGGTTTTGTACGGCTGCTGCTGATCGTCGTGCTGTCGTCTATAGTCGATGGGTTTGAGAAAGAAGATGCTCTTCGTGGCTTTCGATGATTGCCATTTTTTAATTCTGAGTGAGGAGATCGGTTTCTCGGATGACGATGATCGGTATTGGGTCGAGATCGACGTGGACAAATTTTTTTAACTGCTTGAAAGCAGAACGTTCGAAGTAATACTCTATTTAAATTTAGTTGTAATAATGTCCCCTGATTACGTTCGCTATATATACTTTTACAATTTTATTCTTACGTATAACTCACGCTTTTATATTAACGAACGACACAATACCGTCGACTTATTACGAGATGGTTATACACAGGGAGCAAATGAACAAATTTATTATATTTATCCGAATATATAATGAAGAGTTTGGATATATATATGGCTTTGTACTCCTGCAATAAATAACTTGCTCAGAGAGAGAGAGAGAGAGAGCAGCGCCGGGCACCCAACCATAAATAACGCAACGTAAATAAACTATAGACGTTCTTTTTGAAATAATTAGCACGACTCCGAGGGTTGCAGGGCATATCCATAGCCCACAGGCTTACATAAGAATACAGCCACTTGGGAATATGGTAGTACACCGCATCTCGGCCACAGCGTTTAGGTATACAATTTTTCCGAGAGAGGGGAAAGCAGCATCAGCCAAGATGAGGTGTATGATGGTATATGGTCCGCCACGAGATTTCCCGACATGATCTACGGCGCCGAGAGACACCCCTGGAGACTCTCTCGGAGAAATTTTTCGGAAAGCGATCGCGAAAACAATCGGCACGCGGTTGCGCCAGAGCTATATATAGAGTCTATATTTCATCCGAAAGCCGACACCTAAAACTAGAGCCTCGGCGGCTGAAAAGGAGTTAGTGGCTATCCGAGGATGACTGTGATGCAGTATAGGGTGAAGAGGGACAGGCGAAACAGTTCGCAGTTCTACATAATACAAGGTGAAAGAGGCACGAGAGAGTATAGGTGCGGAGGACTTTCAGGTAGATGCTAATAGGCTTCATTGTTTTTTGCTCCACTGCAGCGTTTGCATCCCTTTTCCTATAACTGCTATGCGTTTGGCGGTCCATTATAGTTCAGTGGAATTATTTCATTATGCCTTGATCTTTTTCTTTATCGACTTTGCTCTACTGACCCTATACGACAAGGAAACTTACGAACCAATAAAAATTTTTCAGGAATTTTTTTCTACAAATAATAAATTATTACAAAATATAAATGTATGAAAAATCCCGCGCAAATAAATATCCGCCGATACATCACACAGGCGTCCCAAGTAAGTAAGTAGCTCCCGACTATACATATAAGCTTCGGTCCACACACCGAAAATAAGCCGCGGAAGATTCTTAATTCGAGATACGTGAGTGCTCGCGCCACGTGAGACCCGAAAGATCCACGCGGTCGACTGTCCGATCGGGCCCTCATTACCACGCCTCCGCACTTCCTAGTCATTATCCGGCTATTCGTGAGCCCCGAATACCATCGCGAGCACATATTTCTTCTCTAGCCCTTGATGGCATGCCAGGCATCCACGCGTCTCTCTGCTGCTGCCGCCGCGTATTACTTCTATTTACTTTTTTTTATTACGTGTATCTATGCGCGCGTTGGAAATGCTCTTTTGAGAGCGGAGGAAAAAATGAAGGATAATGGCTTTGTGATTGATGCGCGGCTACTTTAATTTGTGGCTTTCTTTCTCGCAAAAAATTTGAATCGAAAATGGTGTATGGGTTTTTTGACTGAGATGTTGAGATAACGGAGCTTGATTTTTCTTTGGAATATAAAATAAGCAAACTTTGCTTCGGATCGACTGCGGATTTAAAGTGCGAGGTGAGATAGTGCTGAGATAAGAATGATTATATTCAATTCAAAGACTCGGCTCATTTCTCGCACCCGTTGACATGTAAGACTGAGGTAACTTTACCGATGGAACTGTGTCATGTTCACATCAGAAGTCGAGATGAATAATTCTCCGCTATTAATGCCCTATTATATCAAGGATAAGGAATACGTTGTCCGGGAAGCTTAAATTACCATTAACAATAATGTTCAAATAAAAGCAGAATTATTCAACGAGAAACTAAAGTACACCACATAGCTCGTCGAGCAATAGGCCACAGATAACTCAGAAGCGCGCTTGCATGCAGCATTCAGCCAACGTTCCGCTGCACGGCTAAATAAATAATTAGAGAGAAAGAGAGGGAGAACCATGCGAAGGAGCAACGAAAACAAATATATCGTTTCGCACAGGGTGATAGATGATGATGCTCATTCGGTATAGAAAGAGCGAGCGAGTAAAAAAGGTGCGCGAGCGTGATATGCTGATCCATGGGGTTTCGGGGCCCGGGCCCAAGGTTCAAGGGCGTGCTCATGCGCTCGAGAGGATACTTTTTTTCTTCTTCTTCAAAGCTGCAAGGAGGCGAGGCAATTAGAAGCCTCAGCGGGGTGCCAAAATCTTTGCTGGACCTCTTATTTCTTTTTTCTCCCCTTTTACACTCCCACCCGCCTACTTTGTACTTGTTCGACTCTTTTTTTGGGTGGCTGATGTGTGTCTGCGTGATGCTTCGGTGATCATCAACCTCTTGACGATGCCCGTTTAGCTCGGAGATTTCTTCGTTGGTTTTTCGTCAAATTGATATTCGCCGGGGATTTATACAGCTTGACGCCTTTATAATATGGCCGAGAGCGAATGAATTTTTCGGAGATTAGGCGTTTGAGATTTCAAAGCAAACACGTCGGGCGCGTTGAGTAAATATAGTTAAACGAGAAGTGTAATCTTTTTCGTCGATTATTATATAGGACGTGTACTTACAGGCAATTTATGTACCGCAATTATTAGGATCTATTAACTCGTAAAACTGGTCATTAAACCTATGTGGGATCAAGTGCAAGGCAGGTCGGAAAACATAATAACGTTTGGATGTGGAAAAGCATCAGAAGAGACAACGAGATACTGATGAGACATGACACACCTCCATTCGTTCCGTTTTACCGCAACCCGAAATTAAAATGCCAATGATTCTTTACGGTTAGCATTCTTTCGAAGCTGCCTTTACCAAAACCACAAGAGTGATTGAATGTTTGCCAGGAAGCATGAGGCCCAGCCCTGCCCTTCGGGGATCCCCGATGACGTGAAATAATCGTCTAGTCATTTTTAACGCGTGCTGCGGCCGCTTGAAAAATGCACCTTGTTACGTGATAATTAAGTATTTCAATATTTTTCACTTCTGTTTTGAAAATCCCTAATGGCGGTGTGTGCTGAGTCAATAAGATAAATGTTAAATCGGTTTTCTTAATTGAATTAAATGATGTTCTGATGCATTTTCACATTATAACAATTAATGAGTCTGATATTTTTGATTACAAAAAGCCTTTGGAGGCAGATTATATTAGTATCGAATATTCTAAAAATACTTTTAATGTTGTTTTTTATGGTGTCCCTTTAAAATAAATTTATTGCAAATATTGCTCTTAAGAATTTATTGAAATATTACGACTACTTGAGCAATCATTCGAGTATAACGCAGTTTCCAGTTCTACTCGACGCCCTCTGGCGGATTATGAACGAACTTGTTCATATTGAATTCAGAGAGCAGAAGAGTTATTATTTTATATTCAAATCGATTTATTTGATTGAAAAATATTTATTTTATAGCAATTCGTAAATAAAAAAACTATAGAAATTAATTTTATTTTTAAAATGTAAGCATTATAACAACGTTCGGTAACTTACCCCACGGCGATTCAGATGCAACTGTCGGTAAGGTAGATCATGATTGAAGTGACTCAACAACAGGTAATACGCTCGGTAAGAGCGTGATCTACATTTCCATATGACGAACAAATATCGGCACAATTACACTGAAATCAAAATGCAAACACTGTATTCAACATTTTATTTTATTGAAAAATATCGATACAAAATTTTATCAAAATTCTAATACCAATTAAATCTCGTAATTGTCCTAAACGGTATATTTAAACTACACAAGGTAAATGATTAATTCTGCTATATGATAGTAGATGGCACTGCAGTCTAAATTCGATATTTCTCATTTGCATAATTTATGATATTTATAGAATTAAGTAATCTTTCTTTAAATATACATTCAACTATCTGAATAATAAAACAGCTTTGCTTAAATTATTAAATTACTTAACTGATAAGTCGTAAATTAACACAAAAAATTGAAATGAATTTAAATTTAGGTAATAGTCAATTTTAATGAGTCGCTATTTCAGTCGAGCGAAAATCATTATCCGCAGTAATTGTTTTTCATGACTCGAGCAAAACAAACATGGTTTTACAAAGGATCGAACTCTCTTGTTATGTTTCCATGCCAACTTTCGGGTTCCGTCATCGAATGAATCGAATAAGCTTCAGTTTGCTTGCATCGTAACAATAACCTCATCCAGTATTTACGTTTTTGTTAAAAAGTTATTTATTTTCCGGGATTTATTTTAGTAAATATAAATTTAAATTGTTGCTACTAAGCTCATAAACCGGTGCAATTTCATTCTTCTGAAGAATATTCGCAGAATGAGTTCAAGTTAAGTGTAAAATATAGTACAACAGTCCAGAACAATGGCAATGAAAACACAGCAGTGCCAAATGTGCAATAGGGGTATAACTCCTTTTGGAAATGGTGTCGACAAATTCGGCGGTACACAGACCTACACTCTTGTACAGAGTCCAAGAACGACGGTGCACTTAACGAGCCTTCAGCGAAAATGCCGACCCGTGTAAGTCCTTTGAATATTTTATATAGCTGTAAGCAATGTATTTTTTATCACTAGAATAAATATTTCCAAAGATAACTTGTTTATTCAATTTTATTCAAACTAAAAATAGGTCGTCCTCATTAAAAAAAAAATATGTCAAAATTATATGTTAAAGTATTATTACTGACTTCAAAATGTGTTAGTATTTTGTAAAAATACTATTCCCACGTAATTTTTTTGTTCTCGGTAGAAATAAAAAGTAGACGACATGCATTCCTCACGTGAGGCACATGCATATACATAAACACGCGTAGATATACTGAAAGGAAGAAAACGTGGTTTAGTTCGAAGTCGTAGGCACTTATCATGCGCTATCTTGAAATGTGACAAAAAGACATGCTGTGCTTTGTGCTGCTACAATAACTTTCGGTTGACCTCTAGTTTCTAAAATAGATGCATACTTTCGCCGATCTCGCATTCTTCGATAAGCAAATTTTTGCGGATCAATTGTGTGCAATTTTAATAAAAATTTTCAAGCGTAAAATAACTTCACATGAGAAAAAATGACTACAGATTATCAGGTGCTTTTTATTTGTCGACTACATACCCCAGAGAAACAAATTGCTCAATCTTCATCATAATGCAGATTTCAGTCATCAAAGCTCAAGCGCATACACAGTCAGTGCAAACAGAGCGCGCACAAGGGTATATACTGGCTAAGCTTGCAAGCCATTACGCTCAGCTTGAGCTTTAAAAAATTCAGGCAAAAACGATCTTGCCAGACGAAAGCAATTCTGAGCGTGAAAAGCGTTGCGCAAAAATTGAAGATAATTACTCGCTGTAGTGGGCCGTAAAAAGGGTTAAGTCGAGAGAGTAGAGTACATTTCGCGGCGTCCGAGGGAGGGAATGACCTCACGGGGGCGATTTTATCATCCCACTTGTCGGAGCTGCGAATGTATAGAAGAATGAGAGAGAGAGAAAGCCTCGTGCCTGTACGTTAGCTGTAAAATCAAGAATAGTCTCGAGTCACGAAATAAGAAGCCGATCGATACTTGTAGGCCAAGCGAACTATGCTTATTAACTGCTCTCTACGCAACATCGAAATTTGTTAATAAACTTTGCCGATTTGCTGTGATTGTTGCGCGCATGCTGTACAGGAGCTTTCTTAAAAGTGTATAGCGTGTGCGATTTCGATCTTTCGAGGTAGCCCAGTTCATGTAAACCAATTTTTTTTTTTAATAATATCTTGGTTGTTTGTCAAATCTGTCACGACACTTTAATCACACTTTCCGCGCCTTTTATTATTCAGAATCTATAAAGTTGATTTGAGTTTATGTCATCAGCTTTTATATATATCTTTATCAAGAAAGTCATTCTTCATCTCGTGATTTTTATGCTACTCACAGTAGCACCTGTATGATGAAGTGTTATGCAAATTACCAGCGCCGCATATACTATATATACTGTCTTGCCGATGTTCTCTTTAGTTGCCATTACTATGTAGTAAGTAACAATAAAAATACTAATAATAATAATACTCAGATTAATGGCGAAAAACATCGGTGATCGCAGGCGATTGAACAAGCTCATGGGGCGTATATACCTACATATTTTATTAATAGCTCTATAAACGACAAACTAGTATAAAAATCGATGTAGCTACACAATAAAGACGTATATATCCGTGCTTAGCACGTGTGAGTTCGATGCAGAGGTTATTCCCCTTTTAGAGTATACGACTAGTTTTTTCCCACTCGTGTAAGTATCTATCCTTAAAATTGATTGCCGGTATACATCTATAATTGCGCAAACAAACCATCCCACTGGTATTTCCCTGTGTAATAGCACCACCCGTAACAATCCCTCCGAAATAGATGAAAAAAACGCTCTTCAAACACCCAGCAAAATTACAAAGTCGTTATATACACCCCAGAGCGAAAAAACAGACGCGTAACGCGATGCGGTGATCTGTAATCCCTCGCAAGAGCGATCACGCAGCGCGCCAAGACGTTTCGCCTGTGGGGGCGGCGAGCGATAAGGACGACGATAGGAAAATTTCACCTTGAAGCCCAACAACACTATACCTGCAGCTTGACCGTCGTGGCGATGTCGCTCCCCTCGTGTCCCTATACACACATACACCTATATTATAGCCATAGGTATAACTATAGCCATGAGTGAGAGCTATAAGCGAGGCATGCGCAACCAGCTCGCGGTCAGTGGTATTGAGTGGTCGGCTGTTAAAAATACACGTGTGTGGCTCTCGCATACATGTACACGTATAGGTAGAGTCGAGCGCCCTCCTGGAGGCAACGGAACCCTCATAGTTGTGAGACGCCGTTCTGTCCAGTCTCGGTACTCGGCGCAAGTCGTGCGCACACACGGCAACCCCCCAAAGACGACTGCGATATGCCCGGCGATACTCGGACTCACGCGACGATTTTCGATCCATGTAAGTAGGCAGCTCTTTTTGAACTGATGCTCTTTTTTTGAGGGAAGATTGTTGTTCTCTTATGTTGCTATTTTTCGAGGATTTTAGAGGTTGGTAGATTTGAGTAGATCCATTAAAGCTGTGTTTTGGTTATACGCGGTTGTGATAGGAATTTTCTTTTGAAATTTTATAAACTGAGTGAGTCATAGTTTCGAATAGACTATAAAATTGCGGTTGCATTAAATAATCATGCATTTTCTTGATTACTCATAATATATCTATGTACACTCACGAGTGTTTTCAAGCTTCACTGCGCAGTCTATTTAAATTCCAGTTCTGAGGAAAATTTTTTTTTTTTGTCACAGTACGAGATACATTTTCTGCGGTGAATTGAAAATCAATACAAAAGTAAGAGGAGGTTAAAAAAGAAAATATGCATGTGTGTACTTCAGTCGAAACCGGCCTTTTACATCACAAACTATACCATTAATCGAGCTACTGCGGCTATTAAATTCAAAAGTCACTGACCTTATAAAAGCCTCGCGTATATAATGCTCCGCGACCTTTAATCGCTCAAACGTTGGATTTAGAATCAAGTGCAACTGTATAAAAGACCTTCCTAAGAACGAACGTGTGTCACTGTTAATTAACAATTTTGTGTATATCAATCAAGTACATCGAGCTTGTAGCGTAAAATATAAACTTTCTATAGTTCAAGCAACTGCTGAAACTGTTATACTGTTACAAATATTCAGCCCATTCCAAACGATTTTCAAATTATCAGAAAATATAGACTGCGCGTTATGGGACCTAGTTTAGTGACACGCAGTATATATTCTGTATAAATTTAGATATGTTAATGTAGTGACACTGCCAGTCGGCTTAACAACACGTTATGCTCCTTTGAAAAATCAATTTTATGTAAAGTGTACAGTGTAGCCAGTGTCCACATATTTTCGTCTCCCGATTTTATGGAACTTATTGATCCGCGTTTGTCAACGGAAAAGTACTTGAATACAATACACGTACGTCTATCGTCAACTCGATTTTCATCCAAAGTTTTACAGACAAAGTTACCGAGAGAATTTGCGTAAATACAGCAATAAATAAATTCAAAACACTCTCAAGAAAGTAGTCAAAATTTGAGTCGTTCAATGAAAAATCTGCAGCAATTAAAAAGAGAAAAAATCAGCCAACCTCACCCCTCCGAAAATAGCAACGTCGCCGTTAACAAGTCAAACAGCTCTTCTAAAAGCTCGCACTAAATGCTCGTGCCCCATAGGAGCTTCCCGGGAGAGACGTGATATTTTTCTCCTTGCAAGAAGCCTCAACTCGGCTCTGAGCAGTCACGCGACATTAAAGATGCATGATTATCGACCGGTCGAATCCTTCGGATCGTCGTCCAGCACGAAAATGCCTATCAGCAGCAGCAGCAAGGCCAGCAGCAGCAGCAGCGGCTAACGACGCTCTTCCCGGTGTCGATGACGCTCAGGCTGTCGGAAACAGCAGCACCAGCCGCTACCGCCATCAATCTCGCCCGGCGGCGGCTGTACGACTACTACCACTACTACCGTACTAGTATTCGGGACACAAGGTCGCTGCGATGCCCGCGGGGATCTCGGCCTTGGCACCGGCCGCCGCGCACGACCACGTCGACCTGGAGCTGAGCACCGCCAAGGCCTTCACTATCCTCCAAAAGGACGGTCTGGACTCGTCTCTCCCTTTGCTCCACGTCAACGGCGACGACGAGGCTGCCGATGAGGAAGAGGATGAAGACGACGACGAAGAAGACGAGGACGACGACTCGGTCGCCTCCAGGTTGACCATGATCAACCGCAACTTCCGCAACAACGAGTCCTCGGTGTTCGCGCGACGCCAGCTCAGCAAGTCCAACGACCAGCTAGCCAAC
Organism: Cecidostiba fungosa; assembly: GCA_900474305.1. Taxonomy (NCBI): domain Eukaryota; kingdom Metazoa; phylum Arthropoda; class Insecta; order Hymenoptera; family Pteromalidae; genus Cecidostiba; species Cecidostiba fungosa. Next base: position 4,751 of record UCOJ01000213.1, on the reverse strand, counting down.
AGTCTCCCCTGCAGCCGTCTGCTCACTCGGGGCTACAGCAAGAGCAACGGACACCTCAACGAGCGGGTCAAACCGGTGGCTCAGAGATGCAACCAGAACTCGATGCACCTGTCGACCGAGGACTTCAACGAAGCGCTCAGCCAAAAACTCCGGCGTATCCAGGAGCAGGAGCTGGAGGACGAGCAGCGTCGACAGGCCACGCGCGCCAGCTACGTACAGCACCCGCGGCCCTTCATCACCACCGTCAAGACCGGCGAGTTCCTCATGCCGCCTCCCGAGGTCGCGATCCTCCTAGGTATCGCCCCAAACCTAGGGTCGAACAACTCGGACATCGACGACATCGACGGCTACTGCAGCAGGACCAAGTTCCGACAGCAGCTCGTTTCGCTGAACAGGAAACCGGAGGTCAGACACCAGATGCACAACGCGAGGTGTCCGGTGGCGCTAAAGGCGACCGAAGACTTTAGCGGGTTGAGTACCGCTAGGAAGAGCAGCAAGCGAGACTCGCACCAGACGTAAGTTCGATCGCTGGTCTTTGGTGCCATCGATTGTTACCGTGCTCTATTTTTCCTTAGTTTTTTTTCCTTTCTCTCTCTGTGTGTGGCTCTAGCGAGGCTTTTAATAGCGGCAATTAAGGTGTAGCCGAGCTTGTGTGTGCTTGCTAGCTATGAACGTAAACAGGGATGAAAGATATATTCGGTCGGGTATTGGATTGGGTCGAGTATATAAATAAAGAGGCTACGAGCAGGTTCCGGTAACGAACCTGTGCTATTTTTAATGAAGCTGGATTCAAGGTTTCGGTATAGTCTATACTCGCCGATGATTAATTCGGTTGTTTTCAATCGAAGCGACCATTTTTCATCGATGTTTCGTCGGAGTAAAGTATCGCGGCTGTTCGGAGAAGGCAAGGATAAGGTGCCTGTTTCCGTTATTTTGAAGAGAATTGTTTTGTTTTATTTTTTTGATATCTGCATAAGTAGGATAACAGATCCATATTGTCACGCTTATTTGGCATACTTACAAAATTTTCATATTATAATATCATTGCATTATGCGTATAGTCACTAGCACAATCAATTTACTTATAGCCAATGCCTCATTCGTAATAGCCTAGCTTTAAATAATTATAATTTTATATGGTTTGGTTCTATTAATTTTTAAAATCATAGATATTTCATCCCTGTGAAATATCACACTCAATAAGCACCCTTCATCCATACCTATATAATACAAAATTATTCCGAATACTGCCATAATACATATACGCATCGCTCATTAGCCGACAAATTAGAGCTTTTCACTTTGGATTATCTCCCCCGTATACATATACCTATACATATTCGCAAGATTGACGATCCCGCTTTAGCTGCATGCAACGCAGTAGGTGCGCGTATACAATACCTTATATAGCGCTTGCGTGCCGGCTTATATGCAGCTTAATATGGTTTCCTTATATGCAAAATGAAAATAACAGCGAGTCATATACGTAAAAATGCGGGCATTATTTTTCTAGATCCAGCTCGTTGACGCCGCGAGCGTTACCGAAAAAGTTGGATCCGATCGAGGGCGCAAAGAATATGCTGCCGAAGCCCTGGTAACGATATATACATACACTGCTACCAATCTTTTATTATTCCGCCCCAGTGATCGAATGATGTAGTTCTTCATTTTTGTTGGCTTTTTTTTGTAAATATACAATGTATATATAGTTCACGAATCGGTTATTATACTGGAAAGGTATGTAGGCCAGGAAACGCTGAAAGTATATATGTATATAACGCGTGAAATCGAGCTCGAACTGAAATACCTTTCCACAATGAGTGACTGATAGTTGAACAGATAGCATCTGCGGTCAAATGGAAAAAAAAGAATCGATTTGGTAAAAAAGTGGCAAAGTAATACGATTAGAATCTCTTTCTTTTCTTCATGGATTTCGCTGTGCCCGGCTTTTGTACAGCTGTAACGTTTCTGACAAATCGTTACATTTTTTTCGCTTTTATAAAGTGACAGTGTTGTGTTTTGTTTGAAACTATTGATCGTCCTAAAAAGCATCGATTTTGCATTAACTATAGTAAATTAAGTTATCGATCGGTAAAAATTTTATTTTGCAAAAAGTTATTATTCACAAAGGTGAATCTTTTAGAAAAGTAAAATTGAATAAACAAGGTTTTTTTTCATTAATATTAAGTAGCATAAATTACTTACACGTGGCGAACTGATGAGCAAGATAGTTGCTATACTTTCTAGCTCAAGTACGTATGCAAAAAGTGCAAAGTGTAAGCAAAATAAATGTAGTTACTCTTCATTTTACCATTGAGTACATTGTCAGTATAAAATAATTGCTGAAATTTTGCATATTCTTTAAGGGATCACCCGCCTCCATTCGGAAATCTCATGTTCGATCGAAGGATCGTTCGCGGCAGTACGTTCGCCGCTACTCCAGTGCTCGTAAGTACTCTCTCATATATACCCATATTAAAACTAAGTTGTCTAAACTTTACGACAATGTCACACAAGCTCTACTTAATTACTTCACCTTCACGATGCACCTACTTCTTAACGCCTCTATACAATCGTTAAAAAAGAACACTTCATATTATATCATTCCATGAGAATTATCAGTAACCAAAAAAAAAATTCACAGATCGATGGCGAGCTGTCACAGGCGGCACGACAGGCGGAAGCGCGTCGACGGCAGGCGATAAGGAAGCGAGCCCAGCTGCAGGCAACAAAGGCGACGTTGGTGCGAATCGGCACACCTCCTCCAGTACCAGGACGGAAGCACGAGCCTGTACAGACGGAACTTTTCCTCGAGGAGGTAACGACAGGCACGTTTTAAGGCTACCGTAAAGTCTAGTCCTTTGCACCCGCCTACAACTATACTACTATATACTCTCTCGCTTGGCACTCGATTTAATCACCTACTTTATCGACTGCTAGACTACGCTCTTTATGGATTGTACGAGTGAGCTTGGAGACACGTAAACTCACTGGGAACTGTTATTTGACGCTTTTTATCGACTGTATTTATTTGGATACAGCATGAACTTGAAGCTTTTTATTGCGGGAGACAAATAGTTGTTTGCACGTATAGTCGACACTTTCCCGGCGTCGGTTATTATTTTAATGTTTCAATTTTTTCGTTATAACGTCCTGGCATGTGCGGCTATGTAAAAGTTAAACCGGAGAAATTATACTTCAACGTCTGCGTGGACTTTACATTGCGGTTTCTCAAATTCACTCTCGCCACGCTTATATTACATAATGAATTTGCACTGGAATAATTAAGTCGACCGCATTTGCGGTGAGAGTTCGATTTTTCTTTTTGAAAAATTCAATTTTAATTATAATGAAAAGCAAACCCGCGGTTTCCGTTTGCTTTAATTAAATCTATATATACGTATACATTCCAGCTATTCGAGAAACCAGATGAATCGGAAGTTGCAGTTCAGACGGACTATTTTCTGGACCGACCTGCTACTCCGCCTTTTTGTCCTCCAAAGAAAGGTGAAGATGCTAGTACACAAATTGAACCCGGAGATGTGAGTTTTTTTTTATATAAAAGTATAACGTATAATAATGTCTCGCGTATAACTAAAAACTGCCCCTCGTCAAATCTCGCAGCTCTTCGATTACGACACCGAGGTTCAGCCAATTCTCGAGGTTTTAGTCGGTAAAACTATCGAGCAAGCACTGATCGAGGTTCTCGAGGAAGAGGAGATAGCGACGCTGCGGGAGCAGCAACGAAAGTTCCTCGAACTCCGAGCCGCAGAAAAGGCCGAGCAACAGAGGCTCGAGGAGCAAGACAGACGTCTGCGCGAAGAAAAGGTATACATTTATATATACTGCACTACTGATATTGATACAGAAAATCGGCACGCGATCGTTCTTTTTTTTCTTCTTCTTCATCTTCCAACGTATTGTTTTATTGGCAACAACGTTATACGCAGGATCGAAGGGTGAAGCAGCACGAAGAGGCGATAAAAACGCAACAAGAAACGGAGGAACGCGTGGCCGCAGCAGTTCTTCTCACGGGCTACATCGCCGAGCTCCTTCCGACCGTTCTCGAGAGTCTCAAGATATCTGGCTTCCTACTTGATGAAATAAAAGCAGGTGATTGACGTTGATTAATATTTTTATCGACGACCTGCGGCGTATATAATACCTAAGGCAGCGTTATATTACTTTGAGATCTGATTACTGTTTCGTTTGATTACTATTATCGGAAATGCTGTTACTACTTGTAGACTGATGTGCGCTTTTTTTTCTTTTCTTTTTGCAAAAACTGTGTCTTCTTTTTAGACGTGGAGGAAGGATTCATGCCGTGGTTGATGAAGGAGGTGAAGAAGGAGATGGGCACTATGGTCGACAGTCGAGAAATATTAGAAGGTAAAGATTTTCCATCGATTTTTTTATTCGCTGTGTGCGAAGCATGACGCGCCGCCTGGTGGGCCAATTTCGCAATAAAATAAGATGCTAAGCACTGGCTTAACATAACGTTCATTCTTAAATGTTTTTTTACTAATTCAGAAACATATTTGAATGAGTATATAAACACGTGTGGTGATCTTAACACATTGCTGATTAATTTAAAAAAATTCTCATTGATTTTCGTTGGGTAGATGTGGAAAAAATGTGATTCAAAAACTGATAACCTATATACGCAGCATCGAGTGGTCGAGAGCGCTGCTCCGTTTCATCTACATCTTATGGCGCTCCTCTTTTCAAAATTCAAAATACTAATTAAGAAG